>CM045457.1:29771091-29971091 GCA_024666655.1 Dascyllus trimaculatus
TGTCTAAGTCTGATCAACACGGATGTTAAAATCCAAGGTTTTCCATCAGAACACCACATAGTACCAATATGATCAATGTTATTCACTTCACCTGTCAGGGGTCATAATGTTGTGGCTGATCAGCGTATATATGACATTAATTTAAGTAAATACTTTCAGAAAAATAATATCCCTCGCAAACGGAAACTTTACTTTAACAGGAAACATTTACTGTCATATTTATCAATTCTATTTCGAGGAAAGCTGATACCAAGGACTGAGCCTTCACGGTAATTTAACGCCTGTAAAGAAGCAGACACAGACAGGGTCACAAATTGTGTTAGCTGTGAAAGCAGAAACTGTCGAGAGGTCTGCCTGCAGATCGCTGACACTTCAACTGTCAGTGTCTGCTCGACCCTTCCCTGTTTTGTCGCTAATCCTCCAGCTGAAGTCACAAGAATCTGAGGGTTCGCTGGTTTTTCCACAGCTAAATGAGATATCAAAATGTGTGACACTATGTAAACACTATGCTGGGTCCATGGTCGCCAACTGCTGCTATCAAATAAAGTATCTGACATAGTGATAGTGACAACAAAGTCCTAATCCAGTCACATAATCTGACGGATAACAAATGTTGGCGTATCACCCAAAACCCCAGGCGACTGACTAAAGCTAGTGGTTGTTTTTTACCTCAAAGCTTTTGCACCGAAGTACATGAAAAGTTCCTTGCCCAGGGTTTCGACACCGGTGTACTGACAGCCATGAAAACAGCAGAAGGCATTTGTCCCAGAGTTGTTTTTCTGTTAAAGGACATAAACTAGTTAGCAGCAGCAAAAGGCAGCAAAACAACAGCTACGTGGCTAGCGGCTAAATGCTATTTTTACTAAGTTATTGCATAACGACGGTTAACTTACGGTTGACGTTATCAAACTGCCTCGCAGCTCTTTCAGCTTCTGTCCTTTCTTGACTTTTGAACGGATTTTCTCTCCGTTTAACGTGCAACCCGGACCTTCAACCATCTTTTAGGTTAGTATGTAAAAGTCATGAGTAAACAGCCCAGCAGCTAAATGGTTTGTTGACGTCCTCATTCCCCGCCATAATATTTAATTTGGCGCATGCGCATTACGCTTTGTTGGCGCTACACGATAATGCTGCATTAAAGGTACAGTAGCCTATTTATCCTATTGATCTACAATAGAATAGAGTAGAATAGAATAGAATAAGGATACTTTATTAATCCCCGAGGGGAAATTCGGTTGCTACAGCAGAAAGAGTAAAATTACCACCACCATAAATACAGATAAATAAGCCGAGATAAAATACCCTAAAAGGTACAGATAGTTTGTCCTTAGCAGATCAATTTTAAATGAACTGGCACAAAACTGCTTGAAAAAATATCTAAAAATAATTTCAGTATGTCCTATCTAACAGTTATATTACATCATTCAAAGTAAGAGTAAAAAAATCTAAATTTAAAATAAAGTTAGTGTTATGCATAACTAGCAAGTATGACTTTATCACCTGTGCATAAGACACAAACTATATTTTTGCGATTATATATGTGTGTGTGTTTGCATTTTTATATATTTTTTTAATTATATATTTTATTATATGTATGTATGTGTATGTATGTATTTATTTACATACATACTTACATACATACATACATATGTGTGTACACACACACACACACACACACATATATATATATATATATATATATATATATACAAACACACGCACATATATGTATACTTACATATCTGTTATCCATCAGATTATGTGACCAGATTAGGAATGTATATATTTTACCTAATGAATCGTTTTGCTACTTATGCGTAACACAAATATATATATATATACAAATATATATATATACCTGTGTTTACTCTAACTTACCCTAATGTTATAGGGTATATAACTATTTATGTACTGCAGGCCTGTGCTTTTACATTCTTTCTTCTGTCTTCTCATTCTCTTCAGTCAAGCATTCAATCATTTCCTTATTTGATTTAGTTTTTTCAACCAATCCATTAAAAATAGCAATAACAGAAATATCTTTAGAGGACAGGTATAAGAGAGAAGACAGAGCAATATTCAAGATTCATTTATTAGTCATTCTTTATAGAATGGAATGCACTCTTCATCCCAGCCCAACATTGTCCATGCATATATTCAATACGAGATGAATAAAAACAAATCAGAGTGAGGGAATCAAGTCTACTAACATACTGAGCTGCTCCACAGCAATATATAGACATGCCCTCACAGCAAATTAACTTTTACTTGTTTTCTGTATCTGTTTTATATCTCCATGACTGGTTGCTCTTGATAAATATTGAATGTTTGCAGCTATTTCCAAGATGTTCTATGCGCTGAGTGCCATGTGAGTTCCCAGCAACTGCCAATATTATTGTGGTAATAAAGTCCAGTTTATCAAATCTAATTAACCTAAGGGAGATGTCATCAATAAAAAAGGAATGTGTGATCAAACACCACAACATTATTTCATAGATCCAAATCATAATTTATTGAATTACGTATTTTCAGTCTTGCATTTTAAACATTATGGACCATCTAATGCCAATATTCTGTAGCTCATCCATGGTTACGAGTAATTTCCTTTAACTTTCACTTGAGGGCGCTACAGTACCATTGTTGAGCCTGCAACCAACACAAAGTCATATCTGTGCCACAAGCTGTGCTGTCATGTTTTCATAGATAGATAGATAGATAGATAGATAGATAGATAGATAGATAGATAGATAGATAGATAGATAGATAGATAGATAGATAGATAGATAGATAGATAGATAGATAGATAGATACTTAACTTTCCTTTTACTCATACGGATCAAAACAAACTGTTATTGCTCAACTTGTATTGTATTTTATGTATGTGATGCATTCAAGTTCCTGAAAACATCTTTGACATGTCTCCTTAACTACATCCCTTACCATCCCAAGTTAAATTTAAGTGCCAGGTGTGAGCTGAATGGCCTACCTTCTACTCCACCTTGATCATTTAAGGTGTCCAATCTGACTGAGAAATTTCAAACGGAATAACAGAATTTGCATTCCTGTCGAAAGATTTTCTGCATGGCTTGCTTTTGTAATTGCTGCAACTTGTTTGCGCTGCAGTTCCGCCATCCAGAAACCCTTCTGTGGGTCCAGATAAAAATAGATAGACCTCATGTTCTCCAGCCAAGTGTGCAGCCATGCCCTCCTTTAAAAAAAAAAAAAGGCAGCACTCAGCAATAACGTGTATTAAAATTTGAAGCTGCTCTCTAGCATTGGCTCCGAGGGAAGCAGCGTACTTGAAGCTGGGTCTCACCCAAGGAATTATAAAGTAATTCAATCCCGGTTGCTAAAAATCAGATTGTGCCCTCTTGTTGTCCTCTCTCCTACTTCGGGGCCTGTAAAATCAGCGTGCACCTCAGAGTTCTGTGTCTCCATAGAACGAGCATTGTTAAAGAATAAAGGGGTAACAAGGAGATGATCATGTCCTCTAACGAGACTTAAATTGTTTGCTTTAAAAGTTTGGTTTTTAAGTACAGTATAGGAAAACTTTCAAAATAATCCTAATGAGAAAATATAAAAATTAACAGCTAAAAAACATCATTAGGAAGATAAAACATGTATTTTGACACAGTGTCTAGAAAAATTAATACAAATACTATGCATACTGTATTTAAACACTGACAGAAGCCCTACAAAGCTTCTACTTAACTAACATTCAGCCATTTAACACCCAGTTTTAAAAGTATACTCTAAGCACACTGTACTTGGATTAGTTTATTACAAGAGAAGGACCAAAAAAAAATGAGTATGCATATATTCTTTGTTCATATTTACTTTGTGACTGTATTTATTTTCATTGTGCGAGCAGTCTGTGAAGTTCTTTGTGCTCACATTAAAGGTAGAACCATTTGAAATTTGGGTGTACTCAGTAGATTACACAACAACACAAGGAAACTAGTCAAGCACAAACAAAGCAAAATACAGCGAGTCAACTGAAATATTTTTAATAAATTTGTACAGAATGCTAAGGAAAGACTGATCTGCATTGATTGTAATATAATAGTTTCACTCTATTGTCTTTACACAAACTGATTCCATGCAACTCACCATTCCCATTCTGCAACTATGACAGAACATAATATATGTATGGCAGCTACACTTTTTGTCACCCTTCCAAGCATAAACTGTACATGAATACTGATTTGGCCTGTGATATTTACCCTACTTTGTATTGTGTGTCCTTCACTCTCTCACCCTCCACAGTGTGCTTCTGTTTTCTCTCGCCTCGCTCTGTGTACCGTAGTGTTGACCTATGAAGCGTTTAGTTCGTGATGTACATTCCTGTTTTGCAGTAAGATCAAGGCGGTGACATCTGCGTCGACTAAGTACAAGCAAAGGCATACTGTAGGCTCTTGAACATCTTTAAAGGGATTCTGCTCGGTGGAACTCTGAGACTAAACTCAAACACAGACTCAATGGAGCAAACAATGCAGGGCTTGTCTGCTAAACTGCAAAGAAGTGCAGCTACAGAACTTCAGTATTCCAAGAGCTAGATGATCACCCAGGCATGGCCAGCACACCGATGAGCACTGGGAGCCAAAATATCAAGGTGTGGCAAGATAAATGAACCTGGCTCTCAGCCAAAGTGGATCCTCAGAATGTGGATTTGGACAGCAGTGTGCAAACAAAGATGTGCTTGTAAGCATGTGTGCAAGTGTGTGTGCATTTTTGTGTGTGCTTGCATGTGTGCTGACTAACAAGTTTTCTACACCTGGTGTTGGACTCTCTTATGTCTTAGATACACTGATGTGCTACAACATTAAAACCACTGAGAGGTGAAGTGAGTAACGCTGATCATCTTGCTACATAATGACAGCTTACTGGGGAACTTTGGGTCCTGGTAGTCATACTTTGACACATACAGCCCACCTAAACACTGCCGCAGAGCAATTACACCCCTCTGTAGCAATGACACTACTCAACGCCAGGACAAGCAGGACAATGCACCCTGCAACACAGCAAGGAATTGCTTGAGGAACACAACAAGATCTCAACCTGGCCTCCAAACTCCCCATATCCCAAACTATTTGAGCATCCACAGGATATGCCACAACCATCCCGGTCCATCGAGGCCCCATCCAGCAACCCACAGGACCCGATTTGCTCATTACACCACAGTACACCCCAAAAAAGTCCTGTGCCTAGCATGAGGAGGACCTACAGAGTATTAAGCAGGTGGTTTAAATGTCATGGATGACTGGTATATGCATTTATGCTCATAGAAGAAGATTATGCCCCATGAATTGTGCATAGTCACTTTTGCACTATTTACGTCTATTTAAAACAACAGCTCATTTAACGTCTTTACTAACATTTTAGGTCACTGAGTCTTTATCGCAATATTACCCAATAATATGCACAGCCCCTATGTGCATCACTGTAAATGTGCAGCTAGTTATCAACATGCCCTCATTCTGGGTAATTGGAGATTTTTTTAACCCTTGATGACCACTACAGACAGTCATTACCACTGTTTTTCGACGTGTTTACACATTCAAATGAGGCAACATTGCTCTTAACATGCTTGCAGCTTCAGACACTAGTTTTTGCATCTTAAAAGACACTGAACAGAACAGAACAGCTTGATGTCCAGTGCCCACATATGGTGAGCATGAGTGGGTGTCCCTCAGTCAAAGTGGTTACAGAACATCCACCTGCGTTCTGGGGAGAAACCTTTCTCCATATGAGCCTGATAGTATGGTCTAAATAGCACAGATTTACATATGAAAATGTATAGGTGTGTTTTATATAAATTATCTTTGCAAAAGTGAGAAAAAAGAATATTTTATTTATAGGTCTTGGCCAATCAAAAAGGCCCAGACTTAGTTGTGTACAGCGGGTATCCAAATTAATTACCTTTTCTATATGTAATTACCTGTTTCCCATTAAATAGCTTCCTGTGACTCTTGATGTCTTATGTGAGATATTGAAGTTCTTTCACAAAATCCCACTGAGCAATCACTGAAATTGGAAAATTATCCTCCAAAAGAACCAAAAAATGTCCAGAAAATATAAATCTGACATATCTTAACAGAACCTGATGCCTCGTTTGTTTGAGGATCCAAACAGGTGATTTCCTTGTAACAAACAATTTAACTTTGTACCGCCGTTACAAGCTTAATTAAGAAAGATGGCCACTGTTGCATAACAGCCTCTGACAACAACATTGCATTGCTGCTGGCTGCGGATGATTAGTTCACAGGCTCAGTGCTCTTGAGACACGAGTCACTTTCAGGCTCTGCGTTTGTCTCAAACTGCAGATGCATGCACAGGTGTACGACATCAGAAAATGAAAGTTTGTCATGCTTGCACAGCATCTCCAGTACAAAAATTTAATTAAACCATTATAAGACTCCTAATGGATGAAGCAAATTGTCTTGAGGCGTATGAGAATCTTCTCATTCTCCTAATAGCCTCCTCCTGATTGCCCTAATGAGTCTCCTAATTGTTAAATAAAATTTGGGGTTTGCGGTTGGTGTGCAGATGTTACTGTCTTTGTGCGGTATTTAAACATGTCAGTCTCCTTTTTTTGCATATTTGTGCACAAAAAGACTATTTGTTGATGTCAACACACAGATGGTTAAGCAAGTCAGTATGCTGTGTGATAAATACCTGCCTGAAGGTAAATGAAATTTCTATTCAGCTACTGAGAAGTGAAGCATAAAGTGATTGCCTGACTATTGACTTATTGTGCGTAATTAATTAGTTCAACACTATGAAGAATGTTGGGTCAACTATTCTTTTATATCAGTGCTCATGAGGAAGGTATTCTCTGTAAAGATGATCATTTCATTTGGGATTTTTTATTTCTTTTGGTGTTGCAGGTATTTATTTAAAGCAAGAAAGTCTTATTTTGAAAGAATAGATCTGACATAAAACCTATGGCTGTGAACTGCTTATAATACTTATTGTATAGAAAAAGTATCATATATACAGTATGTGTTTCAAAGCTACAATCTAAAGACGTGTGGCTCTATCGTGCCTCATGCTATTCGAACCTAATGGTGTTTCAGTTTTTCTCCGGAAAAGTTTCATTGCATAAAACTGCGTGTGAAGCAAAAATGACAGTTGTTTCTTTGGTGGAGAGAAGCTTAGCTGCAGATGGAGATGTGTTGCTATGCAACTGGGATTTCAAAAGTACTTGCGGCACCAGGGTCACATTTCAGTATGTGTCTCCACCAGCTTGGCAGGAACTGATGACTGCTAATAATGCTATTTTTGAAGCATCTCATTTGCAGCTCCTCCAAATATGGGTATTCCATAGTGCACATAACGTGGCACTATTATTTACCCTTTCGGTATATTATTCAGTAAATAGAACTTGTGCGTGTTTCTTCCGGGTTCGTCTGGCACTTCTTTGCCATACATTATTATTCTGGGGACATACTGTAGCGGCACTATGTGATCTCATATGTTATCAATAATGTTGGAAATCTGAGTATCGAGCCAGTTTTATTTGTGTTAATCAAATATTGATCCAAAATAACTGAGATAAACACTTAAGTGAAATAGTAGAATATGACAGATGGATGTTTTGGAGCTTATCCTGCTATCTTTTAAAACATTTCCATTATCAAAATCCCCTTCTTTATTTATTTACTTTGTTTCCCCTACTCCACACCTCCTCCTCCATAATCTGCAGGGTATATTTAATGCACCTCATATATATAATATGTTCTTTGTGTCATCTTGCTTGGAGGATTTTTATTATTGTTCCATTTTCACTGGCCGAAGGGTAGTGAATAGTTGCATACACTAAGCAAGGGGAAAATCAGCCAGTGACTCTCGACTCCGCTGGCCCACCCTGAGTGCGAGCACACACTCACAGTCCCCTGGTACCTGTTGAAGAAAGCCCCCCTTGTTTGAGGCTCCCAGCTGGAAACATCCTGAGTAGCTCTGTTTCATCCATAACAAATATCAAACCACGCACAGCATGAAGTGTCTGTTTTATTTAGTCATCTTGAACTTAGTTTGATCCATAAACAAACATGACTGATTTCTAATGTGAACCATGCAGCCTTGACATTGTTATGAATAACGTCTTTATATTAACATGCTTAAAATGGCAGTTGGAGCATGAAGAATCATTTCATCTGACTTTCTTCGTCTTTTTTTTTCAATACCACTTGATAAGGTGATCATTTCTCACAGGGAGATGCTCCGTTTCATCAAACCACACCCCAGCACTCAACTCACACATGCCACCTTTCAGACATGGAGGCCTGTCGGGAGATAGAGAGGCCAAGTTATGTGTGGAGTCAGCCGTGGAACGACTGACAAAACAGGACACAACCGACCCTGTTTCTTTTAACGTGAAGTCAGTCACTGTAGGAAAACAACACACAAAACACATTTATTCACGCGGTGCCAAAAGAGGAGGGGGGAAAAAAAGGTTGAAAACAGCAGATATACAGATGCCCTGAAGTGCTGTCAGTGGCAGACACAAAAGCCAAGACAGAGGCTGACTTTTGACATGTTAAGTGATGTTTTCATTCAGAACAAAATGGCTGCAAGGAAGAAAAAATAAATCACAAGGCAGCTTAGCATTCATGCATTTCTCCTCTAGGTGGCAGTGCTTCCTTCTTGATCACTGACGCTCTCTTTTGGGGAGGATTTGACAATGTTTTCATGTCCAGAGCTTGCAGCTGGCAGTAGTCGTCTCAGGGAACACTTGTGGAACATAACTGCACTGATTTCAACGCTGCTGCCGTCAGAAGACAAACTTGTTTGTCAGTTGACATTATTACTATAATCCCCCCCACCAGACAGCACATAGCCTGCTGTTAGACTAATTTGATCGTGGCATTACATTACATAGATGCAAACGAGGGCACTTGTTCTCAGAGTTTAGACCTGTGGAGCTTCTCTGCTGAAGAGATCTTAACAAAGATGTTGCTGCGTGTCCTGTGCTGTTGGTCACCCTGACCTCTGAGGATGGAATAAGAAAAGAAAATCTATAGAGAGGTAAAGAAGCATCATCCCCCAACAATGTAAATTGAAAATCATGCAGGAACGACTCACACGTCAGTACATTTAAACAGATATTTTCCATTTGCTGTATGGCAAATGAAAAATGTCATCAGGAAACAAAACACCTAATGGGTTGAATTATCAGCTTTTGGATCTTTAAAATGCATATTTCCATCTTGATCTTCTGTTTAAAAGCATGACTACCTCCCTTTCAGACGCACCTTATACAACAGTATCTGTCAAGTCAGTGATTTCATATCAAAACTTCATGTACTTGTATCCTTTTTTATTATTATTAATGTTGGTCTCCCTTATATGGTCAAAAGTTCTCTGAACCATTGGACATGGACGAGAGGACCTCTCAGGGTGTCCTATGGGGTCTGGAACCAGGACGTTGGCACTGGATCCTTTGGGTACTCTGGCTTGTGCAGTGGGGCCTCTGTCAATCAAACTTGTTCCACTGCATCCTGTTGATGCTTGATCACAATGGGGTGTAGGAAGTTTGGAGGTCAAGTCAACATGTTGGACCATTGTCATGTTCCTCTACATGTTCCTGATTGGTTGATGTTGTTGCCATGTGATGGGGGTGCATTTCCCTGCAGGGGTAGGGCAGTGACATTTGGGATTTCCATTAGCATGAGGGAGTGTGCTTGCTGTGGGACAATGTTTATTTGGGTGTCTAAGTCTCCAAGGTTTTCCAGCAGAACACCACATAGTACCAATAAGATCAATGTTATTCACTTCACCTGTCAGTGGTCAGAATGCTGTGGCTGATCGGTGTATGTGAAGAGGAAGGACCACAGGGGAAAGCAGGGCTGACAGTTTACCTGCAACCAATGATTTTCCTTCTGATGAGTTCCAATTTGTCTGAATAATGTAGTTTTTGGAGTTGGAGTTTATTTGACTTTGCAAGTGTCAAACCTGGCAAGGCAGGCTTGGAAATGAGTAGGCTGTAATGAGACATCTCTGGGCTAACAAACAAACAGGATGACATAAAAAAAAAGAGAATATCATTAGATGGGAGTGTTTTCAGCTGGTCACTTGTGTGGTTGTGAATGTAATCACTCTATTGTGAGGCTCAAGTGAATTTGAAAGCCAATCTAGCATTGTAGAATCAACTACAACATTTTTACACAAAGAGACGCTTGTGGATTGTAGATGAAATGCATACTTTGTCATTAATAATTATAAAGAATCCAGAGCCGATTACTGAAACATCTCTGTTACCAGCACTATTTACGGCAGGTTCAGGCCGGATAATAAGGCAGAGCATATTGGGCTAATTCAGAATGAATATCAGCCAAAAACTGTACAGTATAGAGAGTCAGAGTTGAGACAAAGTGGCTGGAAATATGCGACTAAATTCCTCTGGAACATTCCTTTTGTAGTGTCTGCTTCAAAAGAGATACTTCAAAGAGTACATGGGCACCGCAAACTCCATGAAATGATGATTCAGGACGCCGCGCAGCGCTGCTAACCATGGAGAACATCAAATATGCACATATGATCAAATTGATACCAAGTGCGACATCAATCCCCTCTTTTAAGATCTGGTTTGATTGGAAGTCAGGTTGGAATGGTGCAAATCTTCAAATGGAGTCTCTGGTGTTCCAAAGATTGCAAAAAAAAAAAAGCTTGTCTGTTTCTGTGTGTCATTACTTTCAGTCCAAGATATGCAAGTAAGTTTCTGATAATTGTTGCTGAGGCAGATTTATGTGCATGCAAATAAACTACTTACAATTCTGACGTGGATAGGGCTGAGAACAAACACAGAGTTAAGGATTAACAACTCCAAAATGTTGCCTACTCAAATCAGGAGCGTTCCTATGTTCCCACAGCCCTATGTTCCCACAGCCCTATATTTCCACAGCCCTATGTTCCCACAGCCCTATGTTCCCACAACCCTATAATTCCACAGCCCTATGTTCCCACAGCCCTATGTTCCCACAGCCCTATGTTCCCACAGCCCTATATTTCCACAGCCTTATGTTCCCACAGCTCTATGTTCCCACAGCCCTATGTTCCCACAGCCCTATATTTCCACAGCCTTATGTTCCCACAGCTCTATGTTCCCACAGCCCTATGTTCCCACAACCCTATAATTCCACAGCCCTATGTTCCCGCAGCCCTATGTTCCCACAACCCTATAATTCCACAGCCCTATGTTCCCACAGCCCTATGTTCCCACAGCCCTATATTTCCACAGCCTGATGTTCCCACAGCTCTATGTTCCCACAGCCCTATGTTCCCACAGCCCTATATTTCCACAGCCCTATGTTCCCACAGCCCTATATTTCCACAGCCCTATATTTCCACAGCCCTATGTTCCCACAGCCCTATGTTCCCACAGCCATATAGTCCCACAGCCCTATATTTCAACAGCCGTATGTTCCCACATTTACAAGATTTTTAAAAAAAAATTAGGCCCTATGTTCCCACTGTTCCCACATTTCCACCCCTGGTAGTTAAGGGTTTGCCACTCAATCCCACTGCTGGCGATGCGAAGGACAGAGCTAGCTTCCAAACTCTCTCGAGCTCAACACCACTACTCCAACATGGGGTTGCTGTGGAGTGACGAACCGCGTTGAAATATCTGCGTTTTCCCTTCGTGTAAATGGGGTCTTGGAAATGTGAGACATGTGGGAACATAGGACTGTGGGAATATAAGGCTGTGGGAACATAGGGATGTGGAAACGTAGGGTGATTCCTTGCATGGATGCTCAACTGTAACATACCAGTACTAAAGATAGCTGCATGACTGACGGTAATGATGCTATGTTGCAGTGAGTAAATTTACAATGCAGTAAAACTACTTATTACTGACATGTGCCTGACATGGAAGAGGATATGTCTTTAAAAGCTCTGTATTTTGCTGGGAATTCAGCTACTTTATTTGTTTGAAGCAGTGAATAATGAAATATGTAAGACGTGTGTTACATGTTACTGGTTGAAAGGCTCTGATGTTTTTTTTTATCCCCAGCCTTCTAAATTTTCATAGCTGTCATAGCTGCGGCACTGAAATCCCTGAAATCATCTCTAGCAGCCTCGCAGGAAAAGTTCACGTAATCTTCCGGTGTCATTTGGCAGGGGCTGGTTTGTTTGGAATTAATAAACAAGGGGCTGCGCAAAATGATCAGCGAGACAAGATGTAATTACGACTGACATTTTCCCTCAAATCAAGAGGGAGGCGTGTTCCGAAAAAATGCTGCTCGCTGAAGAATGTCAATGTGAGTCTCGGCTTTCTCTCTTTTGATGGTTTTAATTTATTCATTCAGTTGTGTTTTTGAATCTATTAAAGGAAAAAATCTAATTTATAGATTTTGCCACTGCATGAAGCCAATCTAATATTTGGATACTGACACAAATTTTCATGTTTATGAATTCTGCATGAACACAATTATTCTAATTGTCAATGGTAATAAACACACTAACATTTATTCTGACAGCATGCACTTTCAAAACAAAAGCATGCAGTTGTCATTAGCTATGCCTACCTGAAGCTATTGTAATTATTCCAAGAGTCATATTTAGTGTATGTTTATGAAACTAAATTCTACTTTTATTTTGAAGCAGCCATTCTGGACTGTGCCATACAAATACACTCACTTACAGTGCCTTTAAAAAGTGTTCACCCCTCTTGGAATGTGGGTAAAAACTCATTTTACGCATTCATTTTACATGTTTATATTCATAATTAATTGACATTACTTTATAGAAATGTAAATTCTTGCCAAAAAAAAGCCAGATTATATAGACGACCACTCACTGTTGAAAAGCACTAAAAGGGGAAAACGTCCAAGAGGGGTGAAGACTTTCTATAGACACTGTATGTAACTGATCAAATATCAGCCGACCAAAACCAAAAACATCACAGAAGCCATCTGCTTATGGCCTTTCCGAAATTATACAGCCACCTTCGTGCCAAATAAAGTTCCATATATATAATGTTCTAGTCACATGATGACCCAGCTGAATTCAAATTCAAATTCAGAAAGCTTTATTTGTACTCAGGGGGTAATTCAAAGCACACAGAGCAGCATTACAAGCAAAGAACAAAAAAAGAATACAGGTAAGTGTGCAAATCCAATCAAGAATATTAAGTCAGGTTTGAACCACTTACAACATCAGCACATGTTTAAGAGTTGTGTTTGTCTCATAGTATTGCACTGGATACAAGTGCATCCACAAAGAGCGTACGGTCTGCAAACATAGCTCTCTAAAGCAGCGGGATCATTTTTCTATTTTCTCTAAAATTAAGAATTATTGTAAACAAATGGTAAAGGTTTCCAGGGTTAATCGCAGTCAGATGTCCTCCCCGCCAATAATACCAAACACACAAACTCCACCTTCCATTTCCTAATAAACGGACTGCAGTCGTGCATGAATATCATCAGCCTGTATCTCATTTAAGTGAAACATGATTACAGGCTGACAACGAGAACACAATATGAGCCGCGGTGACTCAATTAGCGCGACAGGTACACCTACCATTTTGCCACTTTAATACGGCCTGTCTCTCACTTTTACAGTTCTGAGGCAATCACACACCCACTCATACACACAACCACAGCGCACGGTCATTATTTTGCCCGGTGCATAGATTTCCACAGCTAATCCTTTGATCTGAGGGCCTTGATTTTTTTTTTTTGTTGGATGGGAGCTGCTGTGTTCTCAGCTGCCTCGGGCAACATTAGAGTTCTATTATTTATCACTGAGTGTCACGGGGGCCCAGAAGGGAAGGGAAGATGAGGGAAAACAAGGTTCATCCTCTATTATTCTTTGATACACCTCCTCAGAAAACATTCGGAGGAGCTGGCATGCACGGTGACAGTGTGAGCTTGTTCAGTAGGCGTCACTGCTTTGGCAGAGTAACGTCTCCTTATGCACTGCCTGGAAATGAAAATGATGAGAGTTTAGCTTGAGTCTTGATGTTTAAAGCTTCAACAAGGGTTATATTTACAGGATTTTTTTCGACATGGTTATTAATAGGTGATGCGGTATGTTATATTAATATGCTATTTAACTGACTTATTATTTTAGAGGTGAGCAGGACAGTTGTTTGATCCACTTTACTTAACTTTAACAAAGGCAGCTGACTGACTGGATGACTAACTCCACCCAACTGTTGCTGGAGTGTTGCTTTGTGAATATGCATAATTATTTCAGCTTTTATCTTTTTTATTGCCTCTGATGGCTCTTAGTTTATACCTTGTATCGAAAACTTCACATATTCACATTATTTTCACATAAATCGCTTGAATCTTGACATTTTTCAATAATATACACTTGCATGCACTGTATTTTAAGTTTCATACATTTTTTCCTTTATTTTTGCAGAATTTTTTCTGTATTTTTGAAAAATGCACAAAAATTACAGAGCGTTAGATGATAAACATGGTGCAACATCCAGCTTGGCTTACTACAGAAAAAAGGGCAGAAGCAGGGGGAAACAGCGAGCCTGACTCTGTCCTCTAATAACTAAATGTGCCTCCAGCTATCTTTGTTTAATCCAACAACAAAAATCTCCAAACTATGTGACAGATTATGGTTCTGGTGGATTATGTGACAGACTGTTTCTTGGCCGGGGACGGTACCCTCCTGGAGTCTCCGTCGGTTGCCTAGCAACTGCTCAATGCCAAGGAGCAGTTCAGCTCAGAACAACAAACCATTGTTTTTACATGTTTGTTTTTTTTGCAGGGAGTAAACAAACATGTAGCTGTCTGCCAGAACGCGAACGCCCCCCGCCGCGTCCGACTTTTGCTTTAGGCGTCAACGCACAGGCTAATTTACAGTGATATAATAAATTAGACGTGCTGTGCTTCGACATAGAAGTGAGATGCAACAAGAGTTTTACCGCAATCAACAAGACTCAATGGGGTGTGATATTCAGAATTAGTGGTTTATGAAAGTGTGTGTCAACAGTGGCTAAATGCATGTTGTCAGGAAACCAACACAAAGGACCAGAGCATGCTGGGTGGAAGAGAAAGCCAGAGACCTGTCGGAGAAAACACACCAAGCCCTCAACGATAAAGCTCTAGGGCTGTGAAAACTCTCCATTTGTCTGTTGCAGGTCTCCTCTCTGTGTGTCGGCGTCCTCCCACAGTGACACAAGACACACAGTGACCTCTTGCCCCAGTGTTGAAGTCAATCACTGTCCATCCACCACCCTGAGCTGCACATAAAGGTCACACTGTTTCCTCCTTTGGCACTTTATCTACACATAATGAGGACGCTCTGTTGCATAAGTTAAAGATTTATTGGCTGACGTCTAAATAACAGCATAATGCTAAATTTAAAGTACAAAAGAAAGTGTAGAAAGTGTAATTTCCTTGCAGAAGTGGAGAGTTTTGAGTTCATGCTGCCATCCAGATGCACCCAGACATAATTATTCTCAGTAGCCTGCAGTAGTAATGACTTGGGTTAAGAGAGTAAACAAGTCCTGCGGTGCGCCGACAAAGACGAATGACGTACTCCTTTCACTACACTTAACCCTTATGTTTTTTTTTGCCTGTGCATCCACGCTGGGCCTACAGCAGAGACGGTTTCACTTGTGTATGCTCGAGTTTAGGATTTCAGTTCCGAGGTAGAGTAAGAGGAAAGGTAGAGGGGATGACGTGGAAGAATAGAATGCTCTAATTGTCTAATTGGCCACTTGTGGTCTCCCGTCTGTGGAAATGGCCTTGTAACGGCTCTGTAATGGGCTTTATCTCACACAGGTGCTTTCCCAGCGCGAGTCCAGCCACCAGCACAGATGGAGGAACTTCATCTTAGTCTTTCTCACAGTCATTTGCCTTTTCCTTTTTTTGTCACTGAAAATTAGCAGTGCTTTCTGAAACTGTTTTTCCAATAGTCTGCTTAGTATGTGATAATGTTTTGTTCTCCTTTCTGTCAAGTAATCTATAGGTTGTCATTTTTCTACATGAAGTGTATACAGTGTAATGGCTACTTGTTCTTCAAAATGCTTATGGGACTGTTCCTCATCTTAAATTTTAATTTTAAACAACAGTTTTCTTAGCAGCAGTGCAAAAAGTAGGATTTAGCCGTGTTATTATGTTTTGTCAGTTCAGTTGGGACAGTACAGCATCTGAGCATATGTGAACACAGATCAGAATCAGTTTGTGTGTGTTTAAGCTATTTATTACCACAGCTGGAAAGCTGTCCTCATGATGAGTCATAATCTGCCAGGCAACATAAGAAAAAGAGGATGCAATCCATAACAGGGACAGACTGGAATTTATTCCTCAGCCTGCTGCTTGGGAAGCAGACAAAAATGTGGTGGAGATAAATATCAATGTGAAGTCAAGGGAGTTTCCTACATTCACAGATGTCAGATGCTTCATCAGATATAAAAGTAGCATGCAAATGTGTTAATTTCAACATTTATCCACAGTTCATGTGGATAAAAGGTGGATTTAGGATTAATACAGTCTCACAAAGTAGTGCTAATCCTGCCTGGCACATCCTAACATGCTCACTAAAGAGTGGCCAACATTATTAATGACCAGAGTACAGCGGTCACTGTTAATAATATGGCACATTGAAATCAACAGCTGTTGAGGCAGTGCTCTTCAATAGAGGAAAACGACTGAAGTTTCAAATTTAACTAACAAGTAACTTCTATAGAGAGAAAAAACTACTTTGTACGCTCATTTTCCAGCAACACAATTTTAATTATACAGTACATTTTCAGAGCACTAGCGGTAATGAAATGTTAGTCTTGCTTATGCATTCTTTTTACATATACATTTATAATCAGATAGCAGGTAAACTAACAATCCCATAAGCTTGACTAAAAAGCCATATTTTGTGACCTTTAAATCGACTATTTGTTCTTAGTATAACATTTTATTCACCAACTTAATTGCTGATATTTGGGGACACTGGTGGCCAGGGGCGAGTAGTCAGCCAGCAAGGCATGTTTAACCACTAAGTTTAAAAGATGAATAAGCACACACATAAACAGCTGATGTAGCTAAAATGAAGGGCCCACATAATACAGATTTTCTATTTAAAATGGTCCGCCAACTGAGAGTTAAGTATGACAGGGCACTGTGCAGAATGGTTTGGCCACACCCTATTGTCCTTCTTATTTATATATCTTTAAACAATCCTCTTGGGCGGAGCTAAGTCCAGGATGCAACAATGATGTCCCCTCAAAAAAGTGACCTAAATAAAGTAATAGTGCTTATAAAAAGTAAAAAGAAAACCTTGCAAGAGTTCTCTGTTTTGACAAAAAAAAATAACAAAAAACAATGAATCATTCATGTCAAAGTAGAAACTGATTTCTACAAAGTGTTATCAATTAATTAGAAATGTAAACTTCATGACTGCATAAGGATTCACCACCTTAAAGTAAAGATCGGTCAGGTAGGCCACCAAGACACCTAGGACTCCTCTGAAAGATTAAGTGTGGTAGGCTGCTAGACGATGTTGTCGTTCGTTCCTGTCGTGAAGGGGATTTTGGAAACAGGAACAAGTTGACAGCAGACGGAAAGAAGAAAGCCAGTTGAAATGCCTGGCCAAATGCAGGCTTATACCCACAACCTGCATCCGGTGAGTCAGACTAGTGTTTGACATGTCTCTTCAGCTTTGATCTGCCTTCTTTGTGTCAGACGTGCTTTGTGAATTTCATTTCAACATCGAACACATGAAAATGCAGAGTGTACTACATCAGCTTAGTTATTAGAAAGAGAAAGCTGAAGTACGGGGGTGAGAGAAAAGGAATAAAGACAGTGAAAACATGCAATAGAAAGCAGGAAATCAGTATCACAATGCCTCAAACTAGTGGGAACGTGTGTCTGCTCAGAAAAAGTCACATAGAAATGATGTGACTTTTGTCTCAAGCCCCTGTAAACCATTAATCCCCTTCCACGTCGAAACCTTAGATAGAGCATGATTACAAAGAGCACAAGAGAAAAACACAGACAAGAAGAAGGTGTGGGCGGAATTTATCTCCTGACCAGACAGCGAGTCTTTAACGAGGCCTGAAACATCCACAGGCATTTTAATGGGCAGATTTTCCAGGTCTCAACACTCACCCGCAGGCACAACAGTGTATAGTGTCAGAGCCAAGTGCAGAGGAAAAGAAAATGAAGCATGATGTCATTATATCTGAGCTACGGCCTCATATCAAAAGAAAAAGTACTTTGATAAATTAAGCGAAAATTGAAAGCCAGACGGGGGGACCAAATTAATTTGGGGTCGTCTGTCATTGTAAAAAATAATTGACTGCCTTGTGTGACCTGATGAGAGTCATTTGAAGCAGAAATATATGCACAGTAGGTATATGGCTGTTCAGAGGAATACGTCTGGTCTCATCCAGCCATTTAAATCATTATTTTATATTTTATGTCCAATGCAGAAAGTCTCTAACTGTTGAAATTTGCACCTCATTGGAAATCTTATTTGGCATCATGGTTATCATGTTGCAGAAGCGGATCAGCACCCCCAAGTCCAAGGCCATGGTTCTCTGCTGGAAACCGGTGGATTGCTCCCTCCTGGTTGAGGTGGAGGTGCTTCCCCAAGCAAAGGAGTTTAAGTATCTCGGGATCTGGTTTATGAGTGACGGGAAATTGGAGTGTGAGATGGACAGGCGGCATGGTGTGGCATCAGCAGTAATGTAGCCGTGGTACTGGGCCGTCCATTTACGACTCCATCTACGTTCCAGCCCTCACCTATGGTTATGAGCTCTGGGTAGCGACTGAAAGAACGAGATCGTGGTTACAAGTGGCCGAAATGAGCTTCCTTCACAGGGTGGCTGGGCTCAGAGCCTTAGAGATAGGGTGAGAAGCTCGGACATCCGGAGGGAGCTCGGAGTAGAGCTGCTCCTTCAAGTCAAAAAGGACCAGTTGAGGCGGTTTGGAAGGAGACCCCAGGGTAGATCCAGAACCCGCTGGAGGGATTACAGTCTGTGTGTATGTTCAGCTCAGCCTCTGACCTTTTGGGGCAGAAAAATGTACCAACCCGAGGGTCGATGCTTCCTGAGAGGCCCTGAAGAACTGCTGGACAGGGTTCAGCACTGATTGGCCAAACTCTGAAAAGACAACAACAACAAAGTGCCATTTTTTTCTGCCCTCTTGTTGTCCTCAAACATCACTATCAACAACATCAAATTTTCCGTATAGACTAACACAACCAACCCAGCATCCATCTCGGGTCCCTCCAAAGTCATCTCTCCTCATAGAACTGGACTTGCAGTAACTATGATTTGTCGTTGTTTTGACACAAGCTATCGCAAAATTAATTTGTCACCACATAAGTTTAGAGACTCCTACATAACAATTGGAACAGAGAGGCTGAAAGGGCTGATTAGAGGGCTGTTCCTGCAAATGTTCACATCACCTTGTGCCTGCTCTGAGTTTCAGCTGTGGAAAGGTGCCTATTATGTCTGACTAAATTGGTAGCTTTTAGCAGTGGAGCTCTGTGGTGACTGAGCACGCCATTGTGAGTTCAGCCGTTGTTCCGCACTTGTTAAAATTATATTAAAAGACCACAGAGGCCACAGAAAGAATCATGCTTTTCAGTGCCTGTAAAGGAACACAACAGTTTGGAATAGCAACAGAACTGAAGACAACACTGAGCAACAGGTCATGACGTTCACTTACTGCTGCACAAACTAAAGTGCCTTTTAAAAATGGTGCATTCACTCCCTGATGTCGTGCATTGGAACAGCAGGAAAAAAGTAAAAGCCAAAGGCGTCTACATGGTCATGAGTTCATGTCTTTGAACTGAACTGAACTTTCCTTCTTTTGCAGATTTCCTATAAAAGGATACACTTCCTTGATTTACTTGTAGTAAGGATTCTAAATTTTTGCTGATCAACCTCGGAGACGCTCCAGTAGCACCATGTAACTGGCTATGTGTCTTTATTTGTGTGTCTGCTCTTAATCCCCTTGTAAAATTCTAAGTTGTTTAAATTAAATATCTGATCTGTGTTTGGACGGCTTTCTGTTGAAACCTACTGTGCAGGAAGTTTTAGTGGTGGAGGCTTCGGTTCCAGCAGCTCTCAGTGCAGTTGCCTGGTAACCATTTATATAGTCTCAGAGCAGAGCTTGCAAGCTCAAAAATATAAACCCACTCTTTTTAAATCACCAAGCTGGGAGTTCTTCTCTGCCAAACTGGCATTCAGATGTCCCTATAGCTGTGGACTATTTCATTTGACTCGCTTCCATAAAACTTTTACGGAAACACGAAACATGTGAGATCCATATACTGTGTGTCACAATCAAAGTGTAAAACCACGGCAAAACGTTCACTGGTGTGATTTTTGGCAGCAGTCACACCGGTGTTTTTTTCATTTTTTCACACTTTATTTGGAACTTAACCCATCTTCCTTTCCTTTATTCTCATCCATATGTTTTCGAAACCATATGGATGTGTATTGTGCTGGCTGGAGCGGTGGCCAAGTAGTAGTCTCACATGGCCAGACCGCTATGTAGTTTGGCTGCACCTCATTATAATTCTGTTATAAGAAGGAAAAAAACACTAGGGTCTGTTTGTATTCCTTTAAACCAATCATAATTGTGTTAGGCGGAGCTAAATAAAGAACGCAATTTCAGTGTTCCTGCAAAATAATAATGGGGAAATTGTTTTGAATGCAGGGAGACAAGCTCTGTCAGTAAAATGGATAATTCACACAATTTAAAAAAAGCATGGCTGCCCTTCTACCCAGTCCTCAGCAAATCGTGAATGGGATTTTGAAAACAGTAACACATGGATAGAGGAATGGGAGGAGGAAGCCATGTGAAATTATACTCACACATAGAGTATCATAGATTCTAAATTAAGAAATGCCCTGATCTGAGAATGAAAGTTCCTTCTTGATGTTCAGGAAAAGTCTAACTAATCTCAGCTACCAGTGGATGGATGACGAAAGCCTAAGGAGGTCAGTCATGTTGTGTTGACACCGGCGTTTCCTGACTCGTGAGATGTGACTAAATATTCTGAAGGCACAGAAGATCTTTGAGCTCATTTGTGGCATGAAACTGAAGCATTTTTTCCAACACTTTTGACCCCATCTACATATATCATACAATAAACACCCACAGCATTGCGTTGCATTGATAGGTGAAGTGAATAACATCGATTACCTCATTACAATGGCACCTGTAGGGTATTAGGTCACAAGCGAACAGTCAGTTCTTTGGAATGGTTAGAGGAACACGACCAAGAGTTCAAGGGGTGGACTTGGCTTCCAAATTCAACCGATCCCAATTGGACTGTGCATCTCTGGGATCCTGGAATAACAAGTGTGTCGCATTGAGGCCCCACCTTCAGACATCTTGATGGGTTGGAACTGTTGTGAAGGCACAAGTTAACCCCTTGATGCCTGAATTTATTTACAATTATATAAAAACAATAATTTTATGTGTTTTTGATTTCAAGTTGATGTTAAATTAAGTGGAGATTGTTAATTTGTCTATGGCACATATAGTAGATATAAAGGTGTAATGCAACAGGCATTAATGGTAATTTTTTTTTTTTACTGATGCCACAAATGCCATTCAAACCGGTCCTAAGAGAAACCAGTGCTTGCAAAAGGTTCCTAGGTATGTATTGAATATGCATGAACCAGCATTAGGGGAATGCATACGCTATCTCGGCTGCAGCGGTACAGTGCAAATTTGCATCGACCGGCATTAAGGGGTTAAATATGGTCTTATAGTGTTTCCCTGTTAGCGCATGTGTTACAATCTTATGCTTCTGTATGCTCACAGCTTCTCACACAATGCATCTCAGTTATGTTACTCTCCCTTTCTGTAGGGAATGCATCCTGTCGTTTTAATTGTGATTGATTAATGCGTTTGTGTCTTCTGTTTGTGGTCCTGAATCTAAAGGTTTAAATGAGTGGTCCCACAGGCGCCTGCTGATCCCCACTGAGCACGATAGGATTCTGTGAGGTGGCTCAGACAGAAGTCTTCAAAAACCAGCGATGCACTTGCAACTTCCTGTCATTTGTACGTCTGTCCGTGTGTGTGTGTGAGAGGGAGATATGAAATAATTTCCTCCTCGCTGCTGTCAGCGTATCATCCACTCCCAAGCACTGTAAGTCCTGTCATGTATGATGGCGGTATGATCCCTTTTCAAACACTGTGCCCTCAGGCAGCTTTTCAGTCTCATTTATGTGCTGCCTGAGGGAGATGTTTGCATACAGTTATTCTGCTTATGGAGGCTGTCTCCCTTGTGTACTAGCCAGGATGCCTATTGCCATAGCAACGCAATCTCCAACAAAGCCGGAGTGAGGCTTTGAACAGACGAGCAAGCTGTTGCACCATTCCTGCCAGTCGTTTGCAGATATGCCTGATCAATGACCAGAAAAATCTCTTTCATTAATAAGAAATGCACTCACACAAGGCACGCGAGCTTGATGCGCATTGTGCGTCAGGACAGGGGGTGTATTAACATGTTGTTGTGTTTAGGGCTCCTTTGCTACCGAAATTAGAGCCATAAAATAGATTTTGTCTTTCCAAGTGGTTGAAATAGTGACTTATACGGTCATTAAAGTGATTTAGTCTCAGATTCAGTTTTTAAATCATCATTTTCCTACACTGTAAAGTAAAATCTTGCCAGCAGATGAGATACTTGCAGATGTTCAGTGTTTGGTTCATGTTTGGGACATGGCAGCATATTGTAGATCATCCTTCGAGTGTTTCCAAAAATGGCACTCGATCTGCATGAGAAACAAGTGCTTTTAATGCTTACTGGAAGAAGCGACTTTTTTCTCATGCTGCCCTTGCAATAAATAAGTTATGGAGGTACTACTAGATTTCACACAGGAACTAAGTGCACTATGAGGACAGCACTACAAAAAAAATCTTTGTTCTCATTTTCTCACGATTAAGAAGGCCATTCTTGGTTATTTTCCTTTCATACCAGCACAGATGTAGACACGGAGTGGTCAGAGCTCCAGTGGTCAGGGGTGTGGCCGACAGCGTGGAGGAGTTTGTTTTAATATGTCCACTTGAAAAATCCTCGGGGGAAATATCATGGATTCTGCTGCAGATGTTTCGGTGTGTTTGCATGCTTGGAATTGGGGTTGGGCCCTTTGATCTAAATGAAAATGCACCACAGAGGTTTGCAGCACGGCTGAGTCGGAGCTCAAATCAGAGGCCGTTCCCACCTCCGGATTTTCCCAGGTTTCCCTGCAGAGTCTACCTTCTGTGATCGGGGACATGGGAATACCACGGCCCGTCGCCTTGATCCATCTCTCTCTTGGCACAACCTGCAACCATTTGGCATCTCCAGTGGAAACACTGGGAGCCGGTGCCAGTAGTGGCAGACCACCAATGCCTGCGTGCTTCCTCCCACAGAGTTCATTTTTATATCAGCTCTGCTCTGTCATCAGTCTGCCGTTTCACCACATACAGGATTCTCTTTTGAAATGCAAAACGATTTAACAATAAACCAAACGCCAGTAGATTTACCAGAGGGAGCGTGTGACATCCCACTGATCTTGGTGGCTGATAATCACATTGACTGTCACTGCGGAATCAAAGCACATAAATAATTGCGAGGTTTTTAATCAGGCTACAATCTCAGGCTAATCTAGGAGTAGCTCACTGCTAACCCTGTGTAATGTTAAATGCAAAACAGAGTCGGCATATGCATTTGTCTCCACATCGATCCTCTCATTCCTTACTAACCTGAGTGATGCTTGGTGCCCTGGCAAGTGGTCCGTCTGGCTTTGCCCTCTGCTGATATTTCTAAACTCTATTTAACCTCTCATACTCAGTACTGCTTCCCTCTGCCTCTACTGGGATGGGATGGTCAGACACTTACTTTTATCAAGTTATTTTAAGAAGCCATTACCTAGAACATTCTGCAAGTTTGTTTCTGTGCAGCAACGTAATATTTCTTCATTTTTCATTCAACAGACAAACTCCGTCGTCTCATTTTTGGAGCATCTTAGAATTCAAGTAATAATTATTTCACCTTTTTCTTTTACTGTTGGGAAGTCAAACAGGGCTCTAGAGGTCAGTGTTATTTTTTTGTGCTTCAGGTAGACATTAGTGTCCATATTTTGTATCTGGAATCTAGAAAAAGAGTTTTAATCGTTCATAGAAATACATGTAATTGTAAGTTTCCTGTCATCACTGACATACAAGAGCAAACATATCAAACTAAGATGCTGTAACAATTTACAGCAATCTGGAATTACATTAAATATATCTGTCATTCACATTCTGTTCTCTTCGTCAGCTCACATGACTCGACTCTGTGAGCGCTGCATGGTCACATTTCTGCTGTTAAAACTGGCTAGGATCAGTAAATGCCTTCTGGGGGAGCATTTTTTCTGATGCAACCCTCGCTTTGCCAAAACACCCTAAAATGCTCTGAGCACAGGTATCGAGTTCGTTCCATCTGGGACCTCATCAGCCTTCATCCTTAATAATTATCAGCTCCAAGTGTCACGCATTGACAAGGCAAAAGGGGTTTGATGTGCTTCGCCTCTGGGCAACTTCACATTAGCAACGGCTTCGGGGGGATTTTCCATCAAGCTTTCTGTAAGTGTTATGAAAGTGCTGCGTGGTAAATGCCCCGTTCACGTCTTTTACACATAAAGCAACAGGATCTGACTTACCCTACCCTCAAGTTATTTCCTCGTTAAATACAGACATTTGCCACAGATGCACTGAGTTGTAAATGAGGTAGTCAAGCTGGGGTCTTCTTAAATAAAAGAGAAAACTCCAATTACATTTACCACAGTAATATTAAGCAGATCTATTACTAGGGTGCATGGGTATGAGCTACCAGCACCTCATGCAACATGAAGTGTTGTAAAGACCAACAACACATGTGGAGGTGAAGCTTTTATCAGTTCGACGGAATATAAATAATTGTTTTGCGGGTGAAATAATTACAAACCGCCTCACTCACCACTGAAGTTAAAAGAAAAGTCGGGACCTCACAAGCTATTTAACACTACAGGCTATGGCTGCCCAAGCTAAACTCAGTGCGAGCCAAGCACTAAAGAGCCAATAAAAACAGCCTCATTTAAACGGCACTTACTTGGCACACTGCGCTTTCAGATGAAAACAAGCTCTACGCCCCGTCAACTTCATGTACCGCGGTGCATGTACAGTGTGCAAGCTGAGCAAAAAACATAGCTGAATGTACAGTGAAGTCAGTACTTGTTCTTTGAGCAGTCAGTATAAATTACTGCAGGCCTAAACACAGCCGCAAGGATTACAGTTTGCCAATGCCAAGCTGACTATCTCACAGCTATCAAGGATCTATTTAACAGCTAACTCTCCTCTGGAAATTGGAGTAATAGTAGGGTACGTTGCTTGAAAATCCTTTATCTAAAAATTGCAATGCTATTATTCAGAGCTTGATGACAGCGTTGACTCCTTGTTTTGTTGCCAAAGAAAGACAGCAACATCCTTTTCTTTCTTTTCAATCGAACAGTTTTGTGTCTGTGGCCTTCGTTAACCTCAGCTGCTTCAAACCGCGTGAATCATCTCAAAATTGCGCTCTGACGAAGAAACTCTTGTTTGCAAAGAGTTGACTTGTTGGGAATACATGTGGCTTTTGTCAGACAGCGATGTTACATCACCGACGCGCAAGTCCTGTCATGTTACTTTGAATCATTTAAGCCAATACCTGCAGGAGTCAGAAGACTTTGATGCCATTTCAGGAAGAAGAGTGGTGAATATTTATCTCTCTTTTTATATATATGTTCTGTACTTAATAATTCTGTAACAGTTTTATGTTGAAGTGTTTGATCTTATCTGAGGCAGACTTCAAAGAGATTTTTATTAGAAAAACTTTAGCAGTAAATATATATATATATATATATATATAAAAACATGCAGTGCACTAAATGCCAGATAGTCTCAAGAGAAAAAGGAGCTGAAAACTGTTAGACCGAGGAGTGTGTTTTGTTGCAACATAATTTGAAATCTTGAATGCAAATCTCACAACAGGTTGTGACAAATGTGGGAGATGGGTGATCAACCGAGAGCAAAGGACGGCAACAATTTGGCTGAAATGATTGTTTCTGCTGAATAACTACCGCAGCTGCACCACGTAACTGACAAAAACGTGATGCAATCGTTGCAGTAATTGCAGCGTGAATTGCAGTAACTGTGGACGCGTTTTTTCCTTTTGGTATTTCAAAAACGTTCCCCCAGAAACACGAGGTTGCGAGAAGGAATTAACACGTGCTGCCGGTCTGTCCCCTTCACCTGTTCAAACAAAGCCGTAGCATCGTCTGACCTTAAGGTTGCAGCGATCAATGTGGCTATTTATGCCTCGGTGTTCACGTCCAGAGATCTGAGTAAGTAACTGCCCCACGACAGTGATGGATTTTCCTACATCCAGGATCAGGGAGTGTTTGCAGCCGTTACACAGAACAATAGCAAGCACTCAAACCTCAGTAGCATTTGATGGAAAGAGTGCACACTTAAACAATAGCCGCGTCCCAGTCCAGGGACTGAATCTTCCAAAGTCTGCATTTTTGGACTATATACATCATAACAGCTCAATAAGCCCCGTCCCATTCAATGAAGCCTTATTTTGCTCCCATTTAAAACAGCGAAATATAGTTCGCAGCTCTCAGTATCCCATAGCTCATTGTGCACCAGTCATTTTTTACATACAAAATCTTGATTTTGCCTTTTGTTATAACAGTATGTGAACTTATTCACCATGCATTTGAACTCAAGTTGTGATGCTCATAACAAAAAATACACTGCAGTGCACAACAAAAAGACCCTAAATATAAACTGCATTGGCAGGTCGAGTGCTCCCATGAATTAAAGGTATGTTTATCATTACCTGCTACACTATTTACCACTATATTGTGACAAGTTGTGCTGCAAACTCAGGTATGATGAAATGAATCCCACTTATTTGGTTGGTTTTGCTGATAAGTTCTTCAAAATAGCACCAATGCAATGTCTCTCTACAAAAATAGCTCAGGATATAGAGTGTGGATCTTTTCCCACTGCTCTGTTTCCCCAAATTTAATATCTGCACATCTCATTGTAATCTGTTTTTTTAAGGTACCTTCGAGCCAAGGATTACTGTGTTGGTATAAACAATGATGTGACTTCTACAGTGGCATTAAATGAAATACATTGATCAGTAACATCACAGCCAAAGTAAATTATAATTTAAATGAGGTTAGTGTTAGCATAGATGCTAATCTGTCTTATCAAACAATTGAATTCCTACTTCCCAGGGATAAACATTGACATTTCTTGGCCTCACAAACAAAGACAAAGACTTAAGGAGGTTAATGCTAAGACAGGCCTTTCAGTTCCATTTTAGCTTTGGTTGAAACCTGAATGGAACCAGTCAGGCCTTCTTTATTAGTATGGATGCAATTTCAAAAGAACTTTACAACCTTCCACACAAATTTGCTTCACAGCTGAACCACTTTTTTATTATAAGAACTTGAAGTGAAATGAGTTTACCCAAACTTTAAATAATCTCAGCTGAAGATATCCTCAAACTGGAGGCACACAGCTGGTGATCAAAGTCAAGCTATCCCCTTTGGACCAGACTGGGCAGACTGGTGGCTAGAAATGCCGCTGCCTAATATAAACAGAAATAACATGAGCAAGCAAGAAAAAAAATGCGATAAGGGGCCTGAGATTGAAAACGCAAAAAACTAAAAACAGTTAGTTTAAGACATTGGCAGCACAGACAGACACTTGGCATCTGCTGTTGTCTTTGGTCTCCCTTCAAAGTGCATGCTGCCCACCGTTATGTTTCAGAAATGATGGAATGCTCAAACATTGTTCCTCCTTCCTTAAAAGGACACTGGCTGGTCTGTGTTTATAAGGTTATGTGATGGAAGAGTTTATTTTAGCTTCACTCAGGACTTAATTGGATATACGTGTCTACATTGTTAACAGGGAGAGGGAGCTGAGAAAGGCAGACTTATTCAGAGCTCCGCTTCGGTGTGTGCCTCATTAAATTAAACAGGGTGTTTAAGGGCTGCCTTGAATTCCTAGTTTGTGCGGTGTGCTTTAAGTAAAGCTGAGCCGATGCTATCAGCGCCGAGTGCACTGATGCTGGGTGTTCTCCGGTACCTTGCATAATTATGAGCAATGCCTTGTTGAGATTTTCCAGAAGCTGAATGACTGGAAAGTCTGCAGGAAAGAAGACGCCCCATGTCATCAGCCAAGGTCGGTTTCCTAAATTTGTACACCTTCGATTCTCGAGGGTAAACTGACCCCGACCGTTGTGTTTTTCTCCTGGTGACCACATCAATCGAGCGGATTTTTAAGAACTGGCTCAGCAGTGCCTCGACATGAATGGGACATTTAGTGGACTGCTGACTGGGACCTGTGTTGTGCCTCACATGTGGTCTGTGACCCTCGTTTCCAACGGCGATGAAAAAAAAAAACAGGATGCGTAAACCATTTGACTCGGCCCATTTGTGCGTGACTCAAAGTGAGGCGATGGGGCAAGTCCGGGCTTGTAGAAAAGAAAATAACTCACCGATGGTCAGAATCTCCTGTGCCTGCTGTGTTCAGTCTATGATCTAATGCTCAGCGCTTTAAAGCTGCAGAGTGAACTTTTTACCACAGCCTTTCACACAATCCTGTATTCATCTCTCACCCTTCCTATGAAACCAGCTTTCTTACAGAGAAAGTCTTCCTCAGTATTAAATATTTAACAAGAATTCTTTATTTTTGTTTTAACGCTGCAATTTCACGAGGAGATACGCAATTAGAAACAGTTCCTCTTGATTTACCATTGGGTGGCATCCTTTTGTCTAGCAATTTTTCATGCCAAAGTTTTAACTTTGAGGCAATTTTCCTTTCCGAGAACTTCAATGATAACAGTAAAGATTATTTGGACTAATCTCATTCATGCTTTTTAATGTCTGTCTTTAGGAACTTCATGCTCGAATAAAGCTTGAATAAAACTTAAAAGTATTTAGTTGAATTTTCTGTATATTTTCCTCGATGTTGTCAGTTTCCTATGTGTTTATATGACTACAATCTAGGCTTGCTTGCATAGTCAAAGCAGCTTCTTACTTTAGTGAATTATATTTTTGGTAAAACTTTAATAGACCTTGAGTACAATGTCACCCTTTCACCTTCAGAAAGAAACACAACGTCATAGGGAACCATCAATCTCGTTGTGTATGTGTCAGAAAACCTAGTGTTTAGTCAATATTAAAACATGAAGCAGTGGTAAGGTCTTTCCCAGCTGTTACTGTGTCCATCTTAAAAAGGATCAACTCTGTGTTAGGTTCAATCTGTCATCTGCTCTTTGCAACATTTGCCACACGAATCCTAGATTGCAATGTGCAGGGCACAAGACAGCTGGAGTAACATTTCTGCATTGGTGTTGTTCATTTACTCTTCTTGGCCAAAAGGAAAATTTGACATTTGATGAGTTACTGTGTGGGAAACGCTTGTTCTTTAATGACTAATCTCACATTTCAGAGATGGCTTGGTGGAAGAAGAAAACCTTCCCTCCTGAGTCCCATTTCTCAAAAGATAGAGTGATGCAAAAGGTAAAACAAAACATGATCACGTCTCTTTTGGTTGTCTGAAGTCTAGAGTTTCTGTCATTCGTCTCTAAAAGTTGTCCCCATTTGCGTTACTCTGAAGAAAATCACTAAATCAGCGCTTCAATTTCAGCAAATAGCACAGCATGTGGAAATTGCTGTATCAACAGTGACAAAGGCAGTTACATGCTTTGTGCAAAATGTGAATAATCTGCAACCAAATATGTCTGTGTTTTAACAAAAAACCTGTTAATGTGTGCGGGAGAGTCTGCATGGATTCCTGGTGTTGTCAGAGGAGTGTGAGGATCATCGTCCCCTGGGAGCCACATGGAGCTCCTGCTGAATGATTACCCACAGACTCCTGGGAGATTACGTGACCTTTACCCCCAAGAGCAATATGGCGCCCACATCTGTCACTTGTATGGCTGTATGACATACCGCTCATTTACCAGCTTAATGTGCATATTGTTTTCTAGGATTCATACTCAGGTTTGCAGGTATGTGTCCTCCAGAGTGTCCAGCCATGCCATTAGGACAGCATGCATAATGTACAGTAAAACCACCCCAATGTTATTAATTATGCCTGTGCTTTTTCCTGCTGTAACATGTTCATCTCACAGGGCTTAACATAGTAAGGTACAGACTTTATCAACTGTAAACAGAGAATCCAACAATCCAAATTTGCCTTAGATTCCCAAAAGAGCAAGCAGTTAGCGACGGTGGGAAGGAACAAAAAAAAAACCACCTAAAATAGGGAGGGGGAAAAGAAAACTTCCGACAGAACCAGGCTCAGGGAAGGCGGCCATCTGCCTCGACCAGTTGGGGTGAGACTGGGAATGAGGGGGGTGCTTTAAAAATATTTAAACTTTCCATTGTAAATTTCAATGATTTCTTCCTATTTAACCATCACTAAACCCTTTGCCATTAGCAAAAAAACATTATTTTTCTTACAGCATAACTATTTCACGTGATGTTGTGTGAACTGTACACCGATCAGCCACGACATTATGACCACTGACAGGTGAAGTGAATAACATTGATCATATTGGTACTATGTGGTGTTCTGATGGAAAAACCTTGGATTTTGACATCTGTGTTGATGAGACTTAGACACCTAAATAAACATTGTCCCACAACAAGAACACTCCCTCATGCAAATGGAAATCCCAAATGTCACTGGAGGAAAATGCACTCCACCACATGGAAAAACATCAAACAATGAGGAACATGTTGAGGAACATGACAGTTGCCCCAAGATGTTGATTTAACTTCCAAACTTCCTACACTCCATTCTGATCAAGCATCAACAGGATGCAGTGGAACGAGTTTGATTGACAGAGGCCCCACTGCACAAGCCAGAGTACCCAAAGGATCCAGTGGAGGTCCTCTTGTCCATGCCCAATGGTTCAGAGCATTTTTTTACAACATAAAGGGGACCAACACAATATTATACCGGATCAGTGTATATCTCATATATGTGATTGTTACAGGTTGTGTTCCTGCACCATTAATTATCAGATATAATTCATATCAGCTCAAGTTGAAAGAGCACAGTCCTTTCACTGATCACGTCCTCGGTGTGTAACCTGCACTGAATAACTTTTCTCCGTCTCGATAAATTCTGTGTGACTGTTCTGGCTTGGGGCCCGGGCATCTTTTGTTTTAATCTTTCGTTCCCTGGAAATCTATTTAATAGTTTGATTTTTGCCCCTTCAGAATGTTAAAATAGCACACTGAGGACTAAAAAAAGAAAAAGCCATGCCTTCCCATAAGTTTGAATTCATCATTAGAGACCCACAAAGCGTACCTCCAGGGTTAGCAAAACACACTGCCAATTAACTGGATGACACAGGAATCAGTGACTTCTGACCTTGCTTTCTATTAAGGATGCAGTTCCCTTGTGGCCGTCAGCAGTGTTGGCATGTTTGGGAATAATAGCGTCAGCTGCGAGAGGCTTGTCAGAGCACATCAGTGCCAGACTATCTGAACATCTACGACACTGCCACCATGTCGTGTGTGTGTATTGTGGGAGATGTGCAATGACATGAATGTAGCTCACTGTTGTTGGCCCAGAGGTGCTTGGGGATAAAGTGAGGTACTCAGTCAGTAGGCATTCGCTAAGCAATTTAAAAGGGACATGATACCATCGAGGAAGAAGAAGTGACAGCTTGGCTAACTCAGATGCAATTTACATATGATGACTGTAGTTTAGTGTTTAAAAATGGAGCCTTCTTTTAGTATATTCATGTACGGCACTGCACTTAGCCAGTGGTTTCTCAGTCAGGTAAAATTGTTGTATATACTATACGCTTATGCTTTTGATTTATGGCAGGATGTTTAATGTATAGAGTATTATAGAGTTCAGGGTAAATGTAAAAACCTTTCATCTTGGTGTGGTGAGGTGGAGTGGTTAAAGGTTGGCCGTAATGAGGAGATGAAAGCTGAAATAGGAGACATCTGTCAAATGATTCAACCTACAGTATATTTAACATAGGGCTCTCCTGCGTTGCGCTGCTTTGTAAATGATTTCCTGACCCATGATTAATACTACATTCCCAGTAACAACAGCCAGTTCCCTGGAAACCGCTACTGCAGCACCCTATAATTATCAAAACATAACATGCACCCGTCAATTTGGCCTTTCCATCCATTTACTGTGAACCAATTAGGGATGCTGGAGATGTCATCTGGATGGGGCTGCCATATTTTCCCCATCAGTCAGTGCTCAAAGATCCAGCGCAGTTATAAACGGCCTCAAGCTGAGATCGATTCCCAGGCTGCATGTTGAAATTTATAGGCAGTTGCCAGTTACAAGAGACGGATGGTTACTAATGCGATGGGTCTGCAAGTGCTGTAGTAAATCCTTCTTGTAGATACAAGAGTATAGCTCGAAGGCAAATAGTATAGGATTGTAACACTTCCCTTTTGAGGTGAAGTTTCCATTTTTTCTGCAGCATTTTGATGAGGTTTCAGACTGAATAAGTTATAACAATTTGTTTGCAGTGATACTTCTTTCAAATATACCATCGTTCTTAATCTTTTTAAGAGATATCTGTCATGCCTGGGAATAGAAAAGCTTTTGGTTCCTAAAATAACTTGTTGACATGATTAGCATTCAGGCACAGCTCACTGTGCTTGCAGCAAGGTGTGACCCATGCTTTTATTGGGGGCGTGATAACAGCACTTTCAAGTCACTCCAGGGAAGCTGTGAAGAATGGATACGAAAATATAAATATGTCACAATGTCCCTTTATTGTCTGGCGAATCCCGGTTTGTGACAGTGTAATCTAGGAATGGTTCGCAGCGATGGGAAATGACAGCGATAAGTGGAACCCACAAGACCACTGTTGGTGCCGCCGTCGGCTAAAGTGCTGCTGGTTGAGATTTGAGACGATGCGAGGCGGTTTTTAGGCTCCTGGGGTGAGACAGCAGTGACAGATGGAGTTTATTCACAAAGTTCTGCTCAGCGAGCAGAAAGAAGTGTGAATCCAACCTTGGGGCTTCAGCGCTTTCATCCATTTGACATCAGAAATCACTGAGGACACATCAGCGGCCTCCGGAGTCTTGCCATTAATGTGAAACTGGCAGAAAAAGAGTTGATTAGTGAGATTTGGGTTGCTGTTTGACATATGTTGAAGAAAGCTTGGTTTATATGTGTTTCTGTTTGCAGTTTTTATGCTGAGGTATAAATGGCTCAAAAAAACAAAACTTACTGTTTTGTCAGGACTTGAATCCAATTGAAATGCTGTAGCAAGACCTTAAAAGGCCAGTTTATGATTGAAAACCATCTAGTGTGGCCAAATAAAAACTATTCTGCAGAGAGGAGTGGGCCAAAATCCCTTCATGACGATGTAAAAGACATGTCACAAGCAAACGTTTAACTGCAGTTGTTACTGCTAAGGGTGGCCCAACCAGTTATTAGGTTAAGGGGGGCAATTACTTTTTCACAGGGGGGGTATTGGTTTTCAATAAATCTTCAATGAATCATCATGTAAAAACTGCATTTTATGTTATATGGGTTATCTCTGTCCATCCATTATCTGTACAACGCTCAATCCTCTGTAGCGTCGCGGGGGGACCGGAGCCTATCCCAGTCGACTTAGGGTGAAGGCAGGGGACACCCCGAACAGGTCGCCAGTCTATCACAGGGCTACATATAGAGACAAACAACCAAGCACACTCTCAGTCACACCTACGGACAATTTAGAATAATCAATTAACCTCAGCATGTTTTTGGACTGTGGGAGGAAGCTGGAGCACCCGGTGAAAACCCACGCATGCACAGGGAGAACATGCAAACTCCACACAGAAAGATCCCAGGCGTCCTAACTGGGACGCAAACCGGGGATCTTCTAGCTGTGAGGCGACGCTGCTAACCACCGAGCCACTGTGCAGCCCCTGTTCTTTTAAATACTATTTCACAGCACTGTATTTACTGTAAATGATTATTAAGTGCAGGAATGCTCTATTCATTTTAAATCCTTATACAATCATCCACCATCCCCTTTAAAACCCATCTTTGTGAAGCAAAATCGCTTATTTAGAAGCCTTCTCCAAGGAAATCATCCCATCTTGAAAGTAACTCTATGAAGAGACACACAACCTTCCGCTTACCGCAGCTGAAGAAACACCAGTTCACCGATAACTCTGCTCAAACTGTGTATAGCTACTTGTACGCTACACCATGGTGACTTGTAATATTGGAGTAATTCAGCTAAAACATGCCAGAGCCAGAAACCAGTAATGAAAAAGAACAACAGAAAGCCGCACCCTTCAAGCTGACATGATTGGTTCTTTGGGTTTGTCATATATGAAACCATACAAAACCAGCTGTCCAGTACAGCACTGCAGAGATTCTTTTTAAAGTCTTATATAAAGGTGTAATGTCTTATCTGGACCCTGAGTCTGCTGCACTTTCCATTGACAGAAGAATCTCAAGGATAAGTCTTACGTCTGTGGAGCACGACACAGAGGAATAGATTCACAGTCTTACAATTATTTGTATAGAGATGTAGGCGGCTTAATATTTTCATCTATTCGCTGAGAGAAGTTCAAACCTTTTCATTAAAGCTTATTTCTATGAATTCATTTGAAATGTTTCTTGGCAATAATGCTGGAGTTACTGTGTTTCAAAGGTGATTCATTAGAGGAGGAGGCGGATAGAGGGTGTCATTGTGCCTCGGCCTCTGGTCAGAGAAAGTCCAAAAAGCCTCAGTGCAGCTCTTTGTTATTTGGTTTCTGCGGCATGGGTCGGCTCATGGGTGCATTTCTGAACTTCTCTGCCCCCATTTCTACCTCGAGGGCTCTTAGATCCTCAGAACAGCTGCTGTTTACTGTTAACCACAATAGAGGCTGGTGGGGAAAAAAAAGGGGGGATCGAGCCTTTGCAGCAGCAGCAGCTCTAAAGCTCTGGAACGGCCTTCCTCTCAATAAAATGTTCCTCCTCAAGAAAAATCTCAAGACGTAACATTTTTTTTTTCTAGTTTTATCCTTTCTTGAAGTGTTGCATATATTTCTGTTGCTGCCTGTCTGACAACATGTACAGCACTTTGGTCAACTAAAGTTGTTTTTAACATGCTGTATACATAAACCTGATTTGATTTGGGGGCTATGAACCACTGATGTAATGTCTACACGGCCATGCATAGTGCAATACTTAGTAATGCCGTTATTCTTTACAGTTTATTACTTTCAAAACAACTAAATTGGATGCAGGTTAAGATTTTGGTCCTGTTCAGAGACAAAATGAATGAAGAATTTGTTACTTGCCTTAAGTACCAGCACCTAAATTGCACCATGATGCTGTGGTCTAGTCTGACTCGGGCTGCTTGGGTTTCTCTGAGCAGAAGGCCATGTGGGTGAAGGGTGGAAGCGTCAAGTGCTGGATTGTAGCTGTACACGTTCGCACACACTTGCGCATACACAAACACATTAAGAGCCAGACCGACGGCCCATGCTGTGTCACATCTTGTGCCAGTGCAGTGAGGTTTCCTCTGCAAAGAAACACTGCACTGACCAAGGAAGCCTGTCTGTTTAATATTATGAAAACCACTCTGGGAGCCGGCGGGTTTATGCAGTAGCATCTGGCGTCACCACAGATGCCTGCCAGGGAGCACATTAGATCAGAATAATTGGCCAGGACAGCAGTGTGAGATGGACAAATGAGAACCTCCTCCTGGGTGACCTGATGGCCAAGAGGAGAGAATGAACAACATTGCTCAGCGTCTGATAAGGAGCTTGTGGAATAAAGAAAAAGCAGCATAAGTTTAAAAGGAGAAGTACTACAGGTACTGCTTGTCATATTGGATTGGGAAGTAGCACACACATACACAACCCTAATTACACAGTGGCTAACATGGCAAGTGATGTTCTCTAAATCATTCGCTGTCACTCTTTATCTTTCTCTCTCACACACATAATTAAACTCACTGGCTTAGTCATTCATGCACAAAGCCAACAGACACTTCTACAAGCCAAGTTACAACTTCTTCACCACCATACTGAGCATGAAAAACCCCTGTGGCGAACTAAAGTTTTTCTGATTTTGTAATTAAGACTTCCAGTTGGTTCCAGTCATTGATTAATGAGTGTTAGGATAAAGGTTAGAACATATTTTGGCCCTGGTGTTACTCCAGACATGGACTTGGGCAAAACAGATGGATTGTTGGCAGAAAATTAAGTATAGTTGCAGCATATGGACATGTTTTTGCTCTAACAAAATGTTTAGTGGATTGGTACAACTGTAATTAGTATTCACACAGGTGATTTTCTTTGCAGACGATACCTTGTTGTGCATGACAGTTGTACATTACCAAAAACATGATTCGGTAGATACTAAACAGGTATAACTGACATAAATAATGTACTGAGTGCTCAGGGACTGCAACAAATTTAAAAATAAATGAACAATAATAACTTGTTTGTACCTTCTATCTTCTCAGTAGCTTTTCAGAGCAAATGTAGACGAGGTTATGAAAACATCTGGAATCTCATTTTAGATTTAGTTAGTTTTGTTCTTTGAAGATTGCTTGTAACTTGTATTTGCTATGTAATGTCACGCAAAGTAACGTCAAACTAATATTTAACTTAACTCTCAGTAAGAATTAAAGGCAACATACCACAATCAAATTACTTCCCCCCCATTATTCCCTCATTTACCACTCATTAATTCAAGACTAATTATGTGGTTTTGTTGTGCTGAGAAGAATATGGTGTATTAGTAAATTAGGTTCTTGAATCAAATCATTCCTGCAATTATTTTCACCGTATCTGAATTTTGGAGTGTGCTGAGTCTGCCGTGTTTTTATATTTTATACATGGGAGCTCTCAACTGACTTTACTCAGCAATAGTCGGGATTTCTTGGACTTTACACAACGGAATTGCTTTGATTTGGGACTCTGCTTTGTAACCCTTGGGAAATGGATTCACTATTGTTGGTAATGCTTTAGATCAGACTGGATTAGAATGAGTTAGAAATGGAAAATTTTATTTTTGATGTTCAGTACTATGAAATACACAAACAGTTGCAAAAGTAGAGATAAATAACTTTGGCATACAGAAAATGAAAAACATCCGTGACAAAATTGCAATGTAAAAATGACTAACAATGAAAATGCAGGCTAATACTACTGTACAGTGACAAAAGTAGCAAACAAGGCATCTTGGACCTAAATTCCCTTTCATTAAACAAATAAATATTTAATATGAACAATCTCAAATGCTGCAAAAAAATTGCTTGTAGCTAAGCATTCCTGAAGCGAGCAAATCTGATATTGCTGAGATGGAACAAATGAAGACTTTTAGCAAACAATGCTGGTTCTACATGTGCAACTTTTATCTTCTCCTTGAGAATCTTTGGTAGAAAAGGCACAACAGCACAGAAAGGAAAGATAAATGAAATATTTACACATAATGCAGTCTCATTAGTGATGCATTTCAGCTATACTGTGGCTGCATTTTGCCTCAGATTACATCTGTGGTAAAACAAGACAGGAGCAAAGGAAACCTGCTCTTAAAAAGCACCTTTTCTTTGCCTTGATGGTAATAATAGAGGAGCCAAGGGAGTAAGGCAGCTGGAGCCAGCTCACTTATAGACATAAAAAAAGTACTTGAACAAAGAAACTCCCGTTTTCCATGACACTATCAGCCCACACTGGCTGAACTTTAAAAAAGACCTCTGGATGAAGAGACAAAAATGCTTCAATGTTCTCATCTTCGAGGAGCTGAAGAAAATAGTCTTCAGAGCACATAGGTAATAGTCCAGATCTGCTCCAGTGAATTTTTTGCCTCTCTAAAATGCACGCAGGGCACTCTATTGGTATTCCACAGCAGTCAAATCCATTCAGAAGATTTATTAGATTCCAGTCTGTTCCGCTTCATCCAATTAGTGAAAGGACAACAGGATAAAGGGAGAATCTTGTTAGCTCCCAGAGGAAGTGGATGAGATACAGAGCAGTGGCAGAGGTTCGTTTTTAGCGTCCTGTTTGCTTCCATTGGCGGCTATTACACATGTCCGAGGTCAGTCGATGTCATCTTTGCACACACAGGCACACTCTTCGTGGTGCTCCAAGGGCACGTCAGTCATGGACTTCTGCAGGCCTCTTCCACCGCTTCGATGTTTCAGCAGTAGAACCTGTTGAAAAGGGGGATGCTTTAGTTGACGGCTCAAAAACGTCAGTGAAAGCATGGATGGTGAGCAGGCTGTTCAGAAAAAAAATCTACTGGTTTACCGATTAGTTTTCGAAAAGCAATAATTGGTTTTTACAATGTTTTAAAATTGTCTTCATGACTGATTGCACAAAAATATAATTGACAAACTTTTATAATAACAACTCGCCTGTGTTTCTAGGTCCCACATCTTAGTTTCCAAGCTACACAAATGACTGGCATTACATCCGAAGCTAAGTATGACCACAAAATAAGATTACTGTAATGTTTTGTAACGTAATGTCACAACTGCTTTTCAAGGAGACTTCCTGTTACAGTAGATGAGAGGTAAAATGTCAAACATGACCTGATTGTTGCACTCATGCATCACTGAACTGCAGCACAGTGCATGGGGAAATGTCATGGCAATCCAACCAATCACATTATGCTATAAGCTGTGCATAAGTGAAAATGTTGCTAAAAGGAAATAGTAATAATAATATGGCTTAATATTCTGCAATTGGTTTTCTGGTTGGGTGTCTGGCAAATGAGTTTCAGAGTCCAGTGTAAAGCCACAAGTTTGTCTCAGACCTAAATGTAATACTTGATATTTATTAAATAAATGTATTCTTTTTCCATTTTTTTCAAAGATTTATTTTTGGCATTTTCAGCCTTTATTGGAGAGAACAGGGCTGTGGATAGAAACAGAAACAGGAGAGAGAGTGGGGAAGGACATGCGGTCCAGGTGGGACTTGAACCCAGCACAGCCGCTATGCCTCGGCATGTGAGTCCAGTGACATAACCACCAGGTAATGGGGTACCCCTCTTTTTACATTTCTAATAATAATTAAGAGATTAAATGCTATTAAGTGTCTTTAATGTAATTTTTAGGTCACAAGTGAATTTTAACATCATTTTAAGTTCACATTGATCAGAATCAGAATCAGAATCAGAAGGTTTTATTGCCACGTACACTGATCAGGCATAACATTATGACCACCTGCCTAATATAGTGTTGGTCCCCCTTATGTAGTCCAAAATGCTATGAACCATTGGACATGGACAAGAGGACCTCTCAGGGTGTCCTATGGGGTCTGGAACCAGGACGTTGGCACTGGATCCTTTGGGTGCTCTGGCTTGTGCAGTGGGGCCTCTGTCAATCCAACTTGTTCCACAGCATCCTGTTGATGCTTGATCAGAATGGGTTGTAGGAAGTTTGGAGGTCAAATCAACATGTTGGACCACTGTCCTGTTCCTCAACATGGTCCTGATTGTTTAATGTTGTTTCCATGTGGTGGGGTGCATTTTCCTGCAGGGGTAGGCCAGTGACATTTGGGATTTCCATCTGCATGAGGGAGTGTGTTTGTTGTGGGACAATGTTTATTTGGGTGTCTAAGTCTGATCAACATGGATGTTAAAATCCAAGGTTTTCCATCAGAACAGCACATAGTACCAATATGATCAATGTTATTCACTTCACCTGTCAGTGGTCATAATGTTGTGGCTGATCAGTGCAGGTTTTCACAAACAAGGAATTTGTCTTGGTATTTTAGTGCAGTGACACAGTGACATATAGTTTAAAAGTGTTGCCAGTTTTAGTTTAAAAAATAACTGCAGCAAGGTAAATAAGAAGCAGTGACTAAAAGTAATAGAAATATTTCCAGTGTGGAGGAATGTAGAAATTAGCCAGTTAAAATTAGTCCTATACAAGCTTGCATAGAACGTAATGTAAATGTGCAAAAGGAAGATAATGATGCTATTTAAAAGCTGTACGTTAAAGTCTATGTTAGGGGCAGCGGGGTACTGTTGATATTTACCTCGTGGTATTTCTTCGTGACCCGGGCAGGAATGCACTGGCAGTCGTAGCAGCGGTGAGAGCAGCAGGCGCAGTTTCCACCGCAGCGCTTCACCAGGAGGCAACTGGGCCAGAAAATGGCATCTGTCCTTTTCAGCTCCTCACGCAAGGATACAGAGAAGTTGCGGGGAGTGCAGCTGTATAGTCGAACCTCCTCCCTCAGCAGATTGAGATCAGTTCCTCCTTAATGACATGATCGGAGACGGTTCAGGCCACAGTGTTTACATTTTGTCACAATTCCACAGCTTAATTATCACTCATGAGTAGTTAGAGTTACTTATATATCATTATTTTGCTTTTGTGACATACACATTAAAAGTGTCCTACCTTTGGCCTTCTTGTTGTGGATGAAGGACTTCCCCAGCACGTGCCATGTGGGCTTGTACAACTCCTCCATGTCCAGCTGCCACCGCTCTGGCTCCAGGTACTTCATGACCTCCTCCACGGTGCTCAGCCCCGCCACGGCCTCTGACAGCTCCTCGACACCCTGCAGGGATGGAGGCAGGACTGCTGGGACTTCGGGCTCCGACACACTCTGCAGGAAAACCAACAAATGAGATGGAACAGAGGGATCATTTATACAGTGAATATAAGTTACAGCACAAACAATCTATTTACATGAGGAGTCCTGCTTTCATAGACTTCAGCTCTCGATGCGCATGTTCACTAAAAAGTCTCTTTAATGTGCCAAAGCACCATGTAAATCTCCTATTAGATGCACGAATCGCTCTGCAGCATTAAGGTTGCCATAGAGACTGTAAGGTATGTAGCTTCCACGACCTCAAGGTTACTTACCACCCAGTCACTTTCCGTGACATTTAAGAACTCGCAGGATGATTCTTAGATTATTCTAAAACAGGAGGAACAGCTCTGTCAGCAGTGACGAGATCATTTCTACAATGTTAAGGTATAAAAAAGAGGGCTGCTCTTCTGCAGTGCTACATTTAATGTCACGGTAAAATATTAGGTTTAAACTGGGTTAAGGCTCATTAAACGCTACAGTGGTTTGAGTCTGAGTTCAGCAAAAACCATGACGGCCCAGGGCATGCCAGGGCCCAATTTAAGCTCTGTGTCCAGGATTATATGTGGCCGAACAGTGACTAGAGTCCCTGAGGACCACAGACACACATTTTACATACAGAAAGTCTCACACTGGACATAGTACTGTCAGAGTCCTTTGATTAAATGTGAAAGCGGATAGGAGTTTAGAAAAAAACTACTCATCTGGAAGCTGCATTAAGATTTTAATTGAATACTCCAATGGGCGGCCAAGATTTAGAGTATATCCCTGCGTCAATAAAATGTCCCATAGGTGAATTAGAATGAATTACTAGAATTATGATTGGAATTTATTTTGATCTATAGATAATTCTGCAGACAAACAAACAAGGAAAAACAAACAAACCAACCAACCAACCAACCAACCAGAGCCAGCCCTACCCAATGTGGCGCCCTGGGCAAGATTTTATATGGTGACCCACTTCATAGGCGATTTACATACACTTCTTGATTTTGTGGCGCCCCTTAGTGGCAAGGGCACGCTTAGCATTTGCCTATATTGTGGCCGAGAAACCCCTAACTGCAGTGTGCAGTTTGGGGCGGGAGCTCAGCGTTCAGCTTTACATCATTTTACAACAGTTTGGTGACAATCTAACCCTAACCCTTCAGGAACGTGCGCATCTACTGCACTTCAGAGTGGAACCAAATACAGGTTTGTGACTATGCTAGGAGAGTAAGACGGCGCTCGTTTGTACATGCAGGCAATGTCACCGGCGGAGTCAAATGTTCAGCCAATAGCATGCCGACATTGAGAGTTGACCTCCCGCCCCAAACTGTTGGATTCAGCCAATAGCATGTCAACTTTGAGCAACATTGAGCTCCTGACCCGAACTGCAGTCAGGGGTACCTGAATGGGCCAGTCGACTCTGGAACCAAGCAGCGAACCAACAAACAAACAAACAAAATAAAACTGACAACAATGCATAATGAAGATTCCATCCAGCACAACAGAAAACAATGCAGAATAGCACTAAGCTAAAGCATTTTCTACAGGCTGACAAAGCATAGTTTACAGCTTATTTTACACTATCCCTACTGTACAAGTGCCAACATGACATTCTGAAAATTCTTTTTCTTTTTTTAATTTAAGCTTAACTTTATTAAATGCTAAATAAAATATATATAGAAATGCTTGCAGTGTGTCGTATTCATATATACATATTCCTCTTAACTTAAATGAAACTCCACTTTCAAGCTCGGTGGCTCAAGGTGGTGGAAAATAAAATAGGCCTTATCATATCAGAATCAGAATCAGAATCAGAATCAGAATCAAGTTTATTGCCAAGTAATTATTACATTACAAGGAATTTGTCTTGGTCTGTTGGTGCAAACGATTAAGATAGTAAGAAATAAAATAACATTAAAAAAATATATAAAAGAAGAAGTGGAATAGAATAGAATAAAAAATATATACAGATAAGTACACTGGCATATGTGCAATCTCCAGCAAAGTACATATGGAAATGAATATTTTCCACATGATTGAAATTGAGAGGCAAATGTGAATTAACGACCCACTTTTTTTCAAGTTGTCAGATGTGATCACATCTCTGTCACCTCCTTTGCCCACTTGTATACCAACACTCGTCCTCGTAGTTTCAGCCGGCGACAGTATTATTTGTTTTAAGCTCTCAACTCTGCGGGCTATGCAGCGAGCAGTCACAGAGAAGATTGATACCTGGGGTGTTGGTCTTCCCACGAGAGAAGAGGCTAATCTGTTAAACCTTTCAGTCTTGTGACGCTGCGTTTGTCCGACATGTCAGCTCGCCGGTCTCTCTAATCTCATGTGACTGACAGGTAGACGGCAACATTGTGACACTTACAAAGAGGGAAAAAAAAAAAGCTTGTGGAGCATTGAAAACATCGGCTGCTGGCAGCTGAGTCTTTAAGCTTTTGGAGAGGCAGAAATGTTTGGAAAGAAGAAGAAGAAAAAACAGATTCCAGGAATCCGTATCTTGGAAAGGAATTCAGTGGCGGCTAGAGGAGTCAAAAATTTCCCTTTAGTCAGAGGCCGTGACTCCGACACTGCAAGGATTTGTGGGTTGTTTCATACTAACTACATTCTAGTTGTGCTTAAAATGTTTTCATGGTAGAGTAAAACCACACTCATGAAGTGGCTACTACAGTTTGTCACAAGAATACAGATATTAAACACCGAGTATTACCCTGGAGATGCCATGAAAATACTCCATGTACTGTATGTTGAGTAAATACAGTGTACTTCAGCTGATTACCAGCAGAGGCAGTAGAGAATAAGATGATTACAGTCCTTTCATCTGGGCCTAATACAAAAGTAAGGCAGATAAACATTTATGGACATTTTCACACTGAATGAAAGGTTTGACACAGGAAACACAGATAAGCTTACGTCTATATAATATTGTCAAAATCCAAATCCCTTTGGCACAGACTTTTAAATAAGATGCCAGTGGTTTGACATGGCTGCACCACAGACTGATGCACAGCTGTGCCCATGCCACACATTTGACTCATACTAACGAGGCTGCATTTATAACCACTGAGCATATCTTTGGTCTATTAGGCACCAACCGAGATAAACAGACATGAATGTGAAAGGAATGTTTATGGGGGAGAGGGACTGGACACACAGCGGCGTAAGTAAGAGTGAAACAGCCGCTTCGCCGAACAGAGCTGCACTTCCAGACAACAGAGGAAAGCTGTGATTCTTATTAGTTGGGCCTTGGCAGTGGCGAGCGGCGTGGACTGGAAGCCATTAACAGCTTGTGAATGTCGATGGTGCAACACTCCCCCAATTAGCAGCGCTCTGCAAGCTCAGCTTCAGATAGAGGAGCCAAGCAATCCTTCAGAGACACATCAAGATGGTGTGAATAAAGCTATAAGTAGCAGATGAGAGCTCCCATTTAAGAAATTCAGGAACAAAGTGCTTAAACGGACCGCCGGGCATGAATTCAGAGCAGCGTCGAGTGTGACACATAAAGACTTGGTGTGTGAACAAACACAATGGAATAAGGTTAACAAAATACGAACTACAGACAGAATGCACAAGAAGTCCAAAATAAGCTCAGTGAATCCCCAAAAATGATTGATTGTAACTATAAATTATGTAAGATTGATTAATTGTACAAGAGTTTAAAACAGTGTAGCCACAACTTGCTCACAGCGTCTTTATTAGTAGCCGTTTTTGTGCTAATAAGACAGTTTAAAAAGCGCATCAACAGAGCAACTGAAATGACTTGGAGCAGATTGAAAAGCTGCTGTGACTTAGCAGATGTACCTGAACTCCCTGAGCCACCAGGTCAGTCCATGTTCCGGAACAGTTTTGTTTTCTCTGCGTCAGTCAGTACGGAAAACCAAAAAAAAAGGCAACAGGCATGAGTGAAAGTCCTTGTTTACTTGTGCTAAAAGCTGATCCTGATGAGAAAACATGATTTTTTTTTTTTTTTCAAAAATACGTCTCGGATCAAATTACCCCCCTGCATGAATAAAAACCACAACGGAATTGCAGTGCTGTAAATGATGTAGGGTATCTTTGTGCCATTCCAAATGCGGCCTTTTTTTGTATTCAGCAGCACCGCATGAAATTTAAAATGTATTTTTACGTCTGACTATGATCTCCTTCTATGGGGTTATTTTTACATAATACAAGACTTGGATGTATGTATGTCCTTATGGGGTGACCATAGCTTAGATGGGATTGAGTGGATATAGGTTAAAAAATTGCAGAGTGTGCAGTTCACTTACACTCCAGAGGAGCAAAATGCCAAATTACCGGACTTAAGTGGGCATGTGGGGGCAGTAATTTAAGTCAGGGCAGTGAAAAGTGAGCCGAGATACAATTTGAACCTGGTGGCAGGTTAAAGTCAACATATTAGGCTGGTATCTATTATGCTCTTTTCGCTGCTTTTGTGGTACATGATTAATAGTCATACAGATTCACTTTTGCACGGTTTGATTTAGCACTGATCTACTGGTAATGCCTTGTATAATGGCCGCTAGTGACACAAGTAACCGCCTATAGGGTTGAAATGTGCATCAATCTGTTAGTTATGCCTTGGGGCTCCAGCAACACTCAATACAGTCGAGCTAGCGGATGAGCAACATTCTATGTTTTCTTATGATTCTCCCCTCACTACTCCCCTTTTTAAGGTAATGTCCGCTGAACACTACACGATGCAAAACTAAAAAATCACGTTTGCGACATCTCTTCTGTGTCTTAATTTGCATAAGAGTTTCTGTTTTGTATTTGTTTGCACTATCTGAACAGTTTACAGGATCGTGGTTGGTATGTAAGAAAGCTACAAGCGACCTCGTGGTCCCAGTTTAAAGTTTGACTGTCTGCCAAGTTGTTGCCAGTGTTTAAATACATCATGTTTACGGTCATAACTGCAATGTAAAGTTCATGTGCTAATTTTATGATCGTAAAAACCCTGTGCCCATGCAAGCCAAAATAGTTCATATACATTTTGTGATGAACCATACATTTCAAGATAAAAGCTTGGGAAGAATATAAGTTAATGATTTAAAAACAGTTAAGAGATGAGTTAAACAATATGTTTTAAGACTGAATGCATTTATTTGTGAGTAATGTTGGAGATATTCAATGTATTTGTTAACAATGGTAGAGTTTCTCTGTGTATTGTTAGGAAATTGTACTCAAAACAGTCGAGCGAGTGGACGAGCAGCGTGCTGTATTTTCTTATGATTCTCCCCTCGCTACTCCCCTTTTTAAGGGCACAACACTTTGGTAAAATACGGTGATGAGCCACAACATTTAAACCACTGACAGGTGAAGTGAATAACATTGATCATATTGGTACTGTGTGGTGTTCTGATGGAAAACCTGAGATTTGAGCATCCTTCTTGATGAGACTTAGACACTCAAATAAACATTGTCCCACAACAAACACACTCCCTCATGCAAATGGAAATCACAAATGTCACTGGCCTACTCCTGCAGGAAAATGCACCCCACCACATGGAAAAAACCATCAGGAACATGTAGAGGAACATGACAATGGTCCAACATGTTGATTTGACCTCCAAACTTCCTACACCCCATTGTGATCAAGAATCAACAGGATGCAGTGGAACAAGTTTGATTGACAGAGGCCCCACTGCACAAGCCAGAGTACCCAAAGGATCCAGTGACAACGTCCTGGTTCCAGACCCCATAGGACACCCTGAGAGGTCCTCTTGTCCATGTCCAATGGTTCAGAGCATTTTGGACCACATAAGGGGGACCAACACAGTATTAGGTAGGTGGTCATAATGTTATGCCTGATTTGTGTAAGTCTCCTGTTATGTGAAAAATATCTGCAGCAAAAAGCAAGTACAGACACTGTCGAGTCTTCTGTCCTCAAATCTATCATCTGAAATATGTGCAATTCTGAATATCACCAGAGAAGCTGAGAGTGTACAGAGAGCATTATAGAATGACAGGATAGCAAGGCACTGCTGTGGTAAAATGAATGTGTGTTTTGAAAAGTGCACTCGCTTTTTAAAAGGTCCAAAGTGTTTTCATTCAGACAGAATTTAAAGTGCAATAGCTCGTAATGCTCCTCTTATCGCTACCAAACCCTCTGAACCCCCTGCCCCTCCAGAGTAAGAGCTTGTTTTCAAGCTGTGATTTTCTCGTTTCCAACTCTCTTTGTTCTTATAAAGCACGACCACATGATCTTATTTCTGGTAACTGAAATGACAGGTTCAGCTAACTATGTTGAGAAGACAATTCTGAAATAGCATCTTGGGAGAGCTCGGGAAAACAATATCTTCTCTTTTGCATAGAACTGCAAAACCACTTCCTTGCACAAGAGGACTTTGTGTAAGCAACACGGTTTGTTGTGCGTGAAAAAAGTGTTTTTTTTCTTGCACTATACGCCACACACTGCAATTGAGGTCGGTGTAAAAACGGACCCCGGTTTCATCATTGCCAATGGCAGGACTCCTGCATGGCCTCGCCGGTCATTACCATCTGCTTAACTAGGATTTTCATTACTTTAGCTGTCACATCAGCTTCTATTCAAGTCTTTTCCATTCACAGTCAAATTGTAGATTTCATGCGTTCAGTGCAGTTTGTGGTGCACGCCAGACAAACATAGAGTGAGTTACATCCTGAGTGTGTGAAACTCTCCTCAATCCATTAAAATGAAGGAATGATCTATCATGCCAAGGTAGCAGTGCAGTTTAATTCAGGATTGAGACGCCACTGAGACAATGATGTATGTTTTATTTGCTCCTTAAACACACCGCGGCCACCACTCACGCCCCTCGTGCTCCATTCAACAGGCTCCTTCTCTTCTGTGCTTTAGTTGAAACAGCCCTTTTTGCTTTTTTCTAAAAAATCTCTTCCTGTGAATTACAGACTGGGTCTTATTTTTTTCCCCCTTCCAGTCCATGGAAGTGGTGGGGAGGAATTATTGCTTGTTTAAATATAAACTAAAGTGCTGGCCCCTGCATGGCATGAGGTTCCAGTAGCTGCTGGTTGACCACAGAGGAAACAGAGTGCCGCTGTTCTAGCATGCTCCTCCTCTGTCAAGAGGAAGGTTCAAAGGGAAGACAGGCTGAACGTGCAGAGGCCAAAGCTTCCTCTCCCCCCCAACCCTCCTTCACGGTTTCCGCACCTTCTAGAGTTGGAATATGAAAGAAAAACTCGGTCTCTTGTTTCATCAAACAGTGTGTGGCGAGGCTTTCCAACACCACAGAAGAATACTTTCATTCTGCTATTGAGGGATGAAATTCAAGCTTATAATTTCCAAATATCTACTGTTTTCATGTGGTGTCGGTACTTGAAACTAAACTATTTTACGAAATGTCACATCTTATAAAGTTAGTGCATGCAGTATAAAATTCTATAATGTAGGGGTCCTGTCAAGATCATGTGTCTCCAGAACTTTAATTTTTCATGAGGTGAGAAAGACAGCTTTGTTCTTAGCTTTGTGACAGTGCATTTTTAGCAGTGAACTGGGGGTTTTCGACGGTTTATTTAAGAAGAGAGAACACTTAATCCTTCAGTTTTTCTAAATCCCCGATGATGTTTGTCTTCTGGTCAGTTCTAACCGTAACCTCCCTTAAGAATGTTCCGATGTAGATCAATGCTCAACAAGGCTGGGTGTCAAACCTCAACACTTTTTTTTGATGATAACCGAAAGGATAACTGTCAAATACCAAAAGCTGACACGGACTGCTAGACATAGCTGTGGCAGTAACTTCTTTACTTATTACACGGCTTATGGCACTTTATTTCTTAGGAAAAGCACATTTGTACATCTATGCTAAAATGTTCTACTTACATTGATCAACGCCAACATTATGACCACTGACAGGTGAAGTGAATAACATTGATCATATTGGTACTATGTGCTGTTCTGATGGAAAACCTTGGATTTTAACATCCATGTTGATCAGACTTAGACACCCAAATAAACATTGTCCCACAACAAACACACTCCCTCATGCAGATGGAAATCCCAAATGTCACTGGCCTACCCCTGCAGGAAAATGCACCCCACCACATGGAAACAACATTAAACAATCAGGACCATGTTGAGGAACAGGACAGTGGTCCAACATGTTGATTTGACCTCCAAACTTCCTACAACCCATTCTGATCAAGCATCAACAGGATGCTGTGGAACAAGTTGGATTGACAGAGGCCCCACTGCACAAGCCAGAGCACCCAAAGGATCCAGTGCCAACGTCCTGGTTCCAGACCCCATAGGACACCCTGAGAGGTCCTCTTGTCCATGTCCAATGGTTCAGAGTATTTTTGAGCACACAAGGGGGACCAACACAATATCAGGCAGGTGGTCATAATGTTATGCCTGATCGGTGTATGTTTATATCTTAGGGCCATATTTTTCTACTCATGTTTATATTTTTAGTTCATATTTGTACTTATGTTTATCTATATATTTTGTATTGTTCATATTCTGATCTTGAATGGCAGCAACTGGAACGTAGACAATTACCCCTCAGAGATCAGTAAAGTATTTCTGATTCTGATTTCTTATTCTTTGATCGCACTTATTATTTTTTTTCTAAATTAGATAAACAGACATGTACATTTCAGATAAATTAAATCAGAAAATAAAGAGGTTAAGGGACAACAGTTAACTTAAACCTCTTTTGCTGAGGCATACTCTTCATTAATGCTTGCATTTTAAATGTTTCACATTGTCATTTTGTTTCTACTTTTATCACTGTTATTTTATACTGTCTAATCTCTTCATACATACAAATCAATGCAAAATCCTTCTCTGTTGCTTTTCTTGAGACTTCTTTCTCATTAGTTTTCGAGAGGATAGACGATGTTGTATATTGTACAACTTACAAAAGCCCTTTGGGGCGCATTTGTGATTATGGGCTAAGCCTGGCTATAAAAATAATCAAACAAGACCCAGCCCTTGTGGCTCTGCTGCTCAAATGAAAAATTCACCAAGAAAAATCATATATCAGATGACGGACTCTTCCACTACAAGGATTTTGGAATCAAATAATTCCTTGCAATAGTGTCTTATTGGATTAATTCTTCTTTATTAAGCCCCAACATCTCAACCTGCTGTAGTCTATTGATGGAAACTTCACTAGTTACAACATTTACTGACTCTATCATAGGAGTACATGTAATGACTGACTTTACACTCTGAATTTTAAGAGAGACGGCTTTGATACTCAGCATGACGCTCGGTACGTTCTCAGAGTGAATTCTTTGTGGGTTCGTGCTCCCATCAGCGATGCTGTTTTGGGTTTTAAGGCTGATGAAAGACCGCAATAACTATGTGATGAAAAATAAAAGGACGAAAGAGCTCTTGAAGCACAAAAAAAAAAGTTACACAGCGAACACAAAGCTCCATCAGTAACCTCAGTTTCCTTTTCGGGCTGCAGGCCATCAGGGATTAATGAGAAGGAGAGCTGTTTACTTAAAGCAAGTGAACAGAGCTACAACACGACAGGTTAAAACATGGCAGTCGCCTCTTTGGTTTATCTCTGGGCTTTAGTCAGGGGAAGGACGGAGGGATTCTGTGTGCATGTGTGTGGGCTAGAGATCAGCACAGAGAAAAAAGCAAGAAAGTGAAAGAGAATGAGGAATGGGAGGCGGATGAATAAGACAAAGATGGCTAGATGTACAGAAGCACAGAAGTCTGTTCAAACATTTTTTTTCCCCACATATTTGCATTTCACAGTAGTTACAGTATGCAAGCATGTTTTTTGAAGCAGAGATGCTCTAGAGGCAACATGTGATTTCACTGGTTTACCGAAAGTTCTTCAGAAAATTTGTACTTTTTCTGGTAGGCTGATGTCCGGATAGCTGGTCGCTGTCCGCATTACATATTACTAACAGGTCTGGTACATTACTAAAAATTAAAGACAGGAAATTGGCCAGAAAAATGGCGACTGTCATTGATTGGAATGACACGACTGTACGAGTTATAGTCAGTTTACTTAAACTACTTACAGGCGAGCAAATGACATGAGTGTATCCAGTAGGCAAGTACGGTAATATGACCTGTTCTTTCATTACACTGTGACACAAGCCTCCAGTGGATGTAGCAGTTATCATAGGAGCAAAAGAGGAAATGAGGTGTTGCATTGTGAGACCATTGTCTTGTACTGTGTAGAATGGTCTGCCTGCACCTCATCGTCATGCAAATAGTGATGGGGTAAATGCAGGGATGCGAGCACTGCCATTAAAATGGGTAATCCATCTAAAACTAGAAAAGCCCTCAGAGAGTTCATACCTCCGCCAAGGAGCTTCAGTCCACCCCCAACACAATCTCCCAATTCACATATTTTGTATGGAATGTTACAGATACAAATGTAATTACATACAGTTCAAATTTCCTACTGACAATGCGCCTTCACCCCATCTGACCTAATGAACAGGCGCGGCCTCTAGCGCAGCAGGTCATAACAGCCTCCTAGCTTCTTAGACAACCGGAGATAAGAATGCCGGCCCAACCGTGCGTATGTCGCTCAGGAAGGAAGGACAACTCCACCATTGTGCTGTCTATTGCGTGGAGACTCAATATCTCATGTGGTCAGAGGGGGTTACCCCAAAAACAAGAGTGCCCTCTGGTGGCTTTTAGGGTAAACTGCATTTAATTGTCCACCTGGTTACACTTACTTTAAAAAAAATTCCTGGATCGATACGGTGATCTGGATCAGTCCCAAAATTTCATCATTTGTTCCTTGTCCCATTTCACACATTGAAAATTGTGAAATTGGACACAATTGAAATGGGACTGAAAATTTCATCCAAATCCATCCATGAGTTTCCGAGTTATTTTGAACACAGACAAACAAGCAAACAAACCAACGCCGGCCATCACATAACCTCCTTGGCGCAGGTAATAACAACAACAAAATATCCACTGCATTATTGATCCAAATTTTCTGCTGCTTGGAGGTTGTTGTTGTCTCCTGTGGCCAAGAGGACTTATAAAAACACTTGTGTTGTTGTGGACATTAGAAAGGGAGGAGAAAGTCATGCAAAATGTGTAAGTTTGTACCTGCAATCTACATCAAGTGAGTCAAACTACAGAGAGTCCGTCTAGAGAGGAGGTTGGGCTGGATGGATGGGTTGACAAAACACTGGGCTTTAACTATGATGCCAAATTTTCCATTTTAAACCAAACTAAACCAAGTTTTTATTGTAACTTCAACCTTAAAGTTCCTCTATTCTGCCCTAAATCTGACCAAGTTGTTTTTCAACTCACTGCCTTTTGATTGCCCACGTGTGCAAACCTGTATGTCCATCCTTCTCCATCAGGTCCTCTTTCTACCTGTCTTTCTCCCTCTTATTTTTTCAGCCGGTCCATTAAATGGCATTCAATCACTGGTATCTCTGACTTTATTTCCCTTCCTGTACTCTGTTTTCTGTGACTCATCGTTTCCCTGAATCTCTACCACAACGCTGGAGAGTGCAGTGTTAGCCTCACCCACGGAGTCGCAGTAGCCACATACAAGGGAAATACAGCAGGTCGAAAAACGAACTGGAACAAACGTTTAACTCCAACCACTGATACCTTTTTTCACAGCACGCTGCCACACATGATCAGTCAAGACACAAACCTGGCTGTAATCGTTGACTAAGTCCTTGATCTTGAGTTTCAGCTCATGCATCCACCCTAAATTATACCGGATAAAATGTCTGCCAAAAGTTTACCATGTGAATGGAAACAAAGATTAGGTAATGATGGAACTAGTGATTATAGTCTCTGTTGCAAAGACAAGTGAAAGAGAGAAACAATGTGCAAGAACAGAAACAAAGACTGGCTGTGTGTTTTAGCCAGAAATACATTTTCAGGAGTAAGTACAGGGAAAAACAATGTGTATTTTTGTGCAGCGGGATATTGCAAAAAACACATAAAACACATACTACTTTTGATGTGTGTCTGATGTAATAATGAGAGCACAGAAGCAGACACACACCACAGAAAGCCCTTTATCTCCACTTTCATTTCGGGGGCTTGAGTGAACCTCCCCGAGGGTCAGAGGACCACTTTGTGAATGTGAAACCACTTATTTTGTCCATTTCAGTCTCATGCAACACCATCAGTGACACTGCAACACCTCATCTGTCGGACTCATCTGACTGGATCTATAGATACAGTAAAGGTTCAGAGGCCATATAGTTTTATATAGAACATTAATATAGAACATTTAAGTTTGATTATTTAAAATTGGTTGTGTGCTGTTCACCTATTGGAGCTATATCAGGGCCCATTACAGAAAAATGGCATTTCTTGCAGAAAAAACTCAGGTAGTGTTACTACACCTTCGTTTGCCAACTTAATTGTACTTTCTACTGTCATTGCAGATATTGCGAACATTTTGTTTTTGTCTGTGTGTGCGCTGCTCCGGCTTGTGTGCATCTTCATAACTGATATAAATGACAGTACAGGTGCCAGATGTTCCAAAGTGCTTAAACATAATTTCTCCCCAAACATGCTTTAAAAAGTCGGGTACACATAAGCAGAAATGGATGATTGCAAATTAAGGCGCCGTGTTACGCAACAAGCAAATTATTTTAATTGTGCTTACATGGGGCGGCATTGCTCATGTGAATTCCCTGGTTGGAGATAGAAGCGGAGAAGTGCTTCGAGCCAAAATGTTCAGCTACTCACAATGCACATTTTTAAAACTCCTGACGGTTCATGCCGTACATACCGCAGGCAGGAGGGAGTAGCGGATGCAGAATCCTGGCTCCGAGGGGAAATACTCATCCGAGATGAAGCGGATACTGATCTGACTGCCTTTGGAAATGTGACTAGCTGGTACCGACTGGGACCCACACCAGCGACCCAGGAGAGTCTTCTCAGTCGGATCCTCTATTTCCACAAAGTCGTACCTGGTAGAGAGGGAAAGAAAAAGGAAGAACAAGATTATTTCAGTCATTCATTAATAAGGCCTCTTCTTAAAACCACGACTTTCAGCTATAACTGGCTGTATTTGAGCTCTGATATGGTAAATTTTAACTTAAAAACATGCATGATAGTTCATTTTAATTGCATTTATAATGTCTGTCAGCACCATTAATGCTTGCCACGGTGCTCTCTGATTGGTGCAGGCCATGCCCTTCTGAAGGTGAGATTGTTAATATCAATAAAGCCTCCCAGCGCAATAAAGCTTTGACCTCATTAAAGAAAGAAATAATAAATAAACATCTCTAACAGCAGGTTACAGTTTCTCAGCTGTGAGAGATGAGACGTGTCCCGGTTATTTACTGCCTGAATTAAATGAATAAAAATAAACTGGAAATTGCCAGTGGTTGACAACACAGCAGAAGGAGCTGTTCCTTGCTGTCGAGCAATTAATGGCCACTGACGCAGCCTTTTGGCAACCCAATCACACCGATGCTATTTGGTGCCATTGAAATATAGTTTTTAATTAAACTTTGGGCACATTAGATTGTATGTTGACTGTGCAAGAGAGCCAAGCCCCTTTACTTGGACATCCAAACATATTTGCAGAGATAAGGTTAAAAAAGCTCCTCATAAATCATTATAATTACGCCATCACTGTTGTATGTAAAGTAGAGTTCTATGTGAGCAGGGAGTATGAATAGGTTTAAAGTAATATTTGGCAAAACAGCTATGCAATTGTAACCACTTTTATTATTTGTTTGGCCTCTATTATGAGTACAGAGAATTCTATTTTGATTTTTCTCTTCATTAAGCACAGAAACAAAACTATGATTATTATAATATGCATATAATATATAATATATCAAGTGAAATAAACATAACTCAACAGAAATTATAAAATAAAATTCCATTTGAGCTCAGTTTCAGAAAGAAACACGACTACAAGCCCCATTTTGCTGTTGTCTAGTCAAACTTTTTCTCCCCCGGCTATCCTGCCGATCCAAAACACCAGTAAACACGATGAAGTGCAGAAGCATGTGGCTATGTTCCAGGCTCCTTTGGCGAGCCAATGCCAACACTGACCAACCTCAGCACTTAAGACACGCAGTTCAGGAGTTCAGCCTTTATTATTTATACCTGTGTGCAACCAGTGGCTGCGCTGCATTCAATAAAGCCTTGTTTCGCCGACTCTTCACAGTCTGGGATTAATCACTTTGCCATTTGCGTCAACAGGCACGCTAACCTCTCATTCAGCGCTGCCAATTCGGATATTTGGATTTCGAGGACATTGTTTACATTTTGCACAGGCTTGACAGATTCAGTTCAAGCTGGTTTCAATAAAACAACATGGAGGGACATGAGCGACGCTAAAAATGGATTTTCTGTGATGTTAAATAAACCGAAGGGGTGGGTGTCAATAAATATATTGACTCTGCTACTTTTGATTCGGAAATGTATACAGGAAGCTTGTTCTCTGCACAAATAAACTTATTGGGAAAGGTAAAACTGAAACTGTCCCGTTGCAGAACCATATATTCACGACTTAAGTATGCAAATGTTTGACAGCTACATGAACTAAGCGTTTATTTAAATTGGGGCCGTGCTGGCATGAAACGGTTTTGGAAAAGGATAAATTATCAGTTTGGCTTCTTATTGCTGTTCTCGATGGAGGTCAGTGAAAAAGGGGAGCTTTACTCTCTAAAAGTCATCCCTCAGACAGTTCCACAGCTTTGACAGATGGCTCATCAATAATGCAGGACGCCCTGATCATTACACATCGCCATGTGTTCAGAATCACCATGTTGAACAGCGGTTTCTCAGATTTACAAATGCACTGACATACATACCAAACTGTATGAGCGTCACAGCAAACAGGATGCAAACAACAAAGCAATCCTGTGTATGTTACAGAGCCAACAGAGAGGAATACCTTTCAGCACACTGCAAGGAAATTGTGTTTAATATTCACAAAGCTTTCTCCTGCATAGTTTTCTCCTTGTACATTATTAATAGATGCAATATCTGCCACGGAGCTGATGCAGATTAGCAACACAAACAGTGTTTTTTTTCCCAGTCCTCTCCTTTCAGACTGAAGACAGCGAGCATAAATGCCTCTCTGAGAACAGTCCTGTCTGGGAGCCGTCAAGCACGACTCCGCTGCCATGCCAACCAGCAGCAAGACCAATCCCTCTCCAATATGCCTCTCCTCGAGTGGATTTGGTAAGAATGCTTTTCATCGCGCCACAGACAAACAGAATAGCAGATGAGCATCTCAACTATACAGCCTCCTTCTCATCTCAGCAAAGACTCCTCGCTCCGGGCTTACTACCAGAGCCGAACAACATCTCTCCACTGTTGTTGCATCCCCAGCCCTCGCCGTGAATCGCCGGACAGGACATTACAGTCGGGTTTATTTGCATCACATTGTGCGGTGACACAAGGATAAGAGTGATGTATCAATGGCGTTGTGTATGTTTTTTTTTTTTTTGATGTAACTCCGGCAGAGTGAAGGTCTAAGGGGAAATTTTGTGAATAAATTTTTAAACACACATGAAAGATAAAGTGGCAGACTAGGCCAGAGGCTTATGCATGCGAGTGTGTGTGTGTGTGAGACAGAAAGAGAGGTTATGTGTGAGAAAAAAAGGAGAGAGGCTAAGAGAAAAGACAAGCAGATAGGCTTGTGAATATATGTCTCTGCTTGCGATTGCATGCTGCATTCATCCGTATGCCAACCCTGCCAAGAGTGTGTATCTTGGGATCCGATCAAAACCTGTTGGGCTTTGGTCAGGGGTTGCGAAGGGTTAGGGAGGGGATAGAAAGTGCTCTAGCTGAAGCAGTAGATGCGGTGATGACTTGTATGACCCTGGAAAAAGGATGTTGTTATTGTCTTTTGCCCCTTTCTTTGAGGTCGCTGACTAGTGCAGTCTTGTAAAGGCAGGACGGCACAAAAGTTGTCAATCTGCGCCCTGGCCCACTGTGCAACTTTCCCTCGCGGGGTTTTGACAGCAACGCTAACCTCATTCGTCAACATGCTCCCGGCCCACCGCAGGTGTGCTGGGGGACTTAAATTACCTCTGCTCACACGCTGTTTTTTTCAGTCCACAGTGAATGAATCCAGGATGGCACATTACAGCACTTTAGGCAACTGAATTAGCTCCAATTTATCTTTATCAAGGCTCTGGACCAAAATCAAAGCCAGTCTCACAAACACCTCATTGATCAGTGAAGGGGATTTTCCAGGAACTGCCACTAATAGAGAGACACACTTATTTATGGCTACATAGTACTTTAATTTCCTAACATGTTCTGTTACAATCTCAAAAGATAAATGTTAATCAGGTGACACCATAATATCAAATGTCTGCACTGCTCTGTAGAGGAGTGCAGTTGTCATTCACCCTGTCATCCATTAGGGGGCTCTCCAGGAATGACTAGTGAGGTTACCCTCCCCCAGCTTTCCTCCACCTTTCCCTGATTGGACTCCAATATGTTAACCACTCAGTTGTGATATATTGACAGCTAGGTACTGAGCATAATGCACGGAGGAAAAATCGATGTCTGGGATTCCTGTTAAAATTGAAAGGCAACCGAGGCAAACTCTGGCACTAATTGAAAGTGGGCTCCTCTATAAAGGAAAGGATGTACTGTATGCAGATGTTTGTGTTTATGTGTTGCCGTCGAGAGGGTGTAGCACGTGTCTTTTCGAACTGTTCCATAAGCAGCTCAAAATATCGACTGCATCGAGTAAAATATGCCGGCTTGAATCACGTCATCACGGTGTCCTGGGTGAAACAAATCACTCTGCTGCTAGGTTTTCAATATTCACGAGCTGCCACAGCAGACCAAAGGCAATTTCACAAATGGCCACACTCTGACTTTAAATCTTTAAAGATGGACGACAACACAGACAGGACACGTCTTTACCTCAGACCAACATGCATCTGGCATGCCAACTGGGAAACCCCTCATCTGATGAGAGTTTGGTCAAGCGAGCAGAGGAAAATCCTTGCAAAAGACTGTCCACTCTACTGCCTCTATTTTCTGTGGAGGAGTATGCTTTTCATGAAGAGTTCTTGGGGCAAATAAAGGGACTTTTTCTTTATGTTCAAAAGTGAGATTTATACACCCAGACCAGCCACAACATTTTGACCACTGACAGGTGAAGTGAATAACATTGATCATATTGGTACTTTGTGGTGTTCTGATGGAAAACCTTGGATTTTAACATCCATGTTGATGAGACTTAGACACCCAAATAAACATTGTCCCACAACAAGCACACTCCCTCATGCAAATGGAAATCCCAAATATCACTGGCCTACTCTGGCAGGAAAATGCACCCCACCACATGGAAACAACATCAACCAATCAGGAACATGTTGAGGAACATGACAATGGCCCAACATGTTGATTTGACCTCCAAACTTCCTACAGCTCATTCTGATCAAGCATCAACAGGATGCAGTGGAACAAGTTGGATTGACAGAGGCCCCACTGCACAAGCCAGAGTACCCAAAGGATCCAGTGCCAACATCCTGGTTCCAGACCCCATAGGACACCCTGAGAGGTCCTCTGGTCCATGCCCAATGGTTCAGAGCATTTTTGAGCAGACAAGGGGGACCAATACAATATTAGTCAGGTGGTCATAATGTTATGGAGGATTGGTGTACAGTGGCACTGAGAAAGTTTTTGGAGGTTGGTGCATTTGTCAAATCAGCAAGTTGGACATCAAAAACAGCAAATAATGTGAGCGATGATTTTGTCCAATTCACAGATATAAATAAAAATATACTGAAAAGTTTGCTTTACGTTTGCACACTCTGCTTGCAAAGACCAGCACTGATAGCTAAAGCATTGATCCTTTACAGGGAAATATATATATGTATACATATATATATATTCCATTAACATAGTCTTACTTGCATATTCCATCTTCTGGGTCCTCCATACCAAATCTGTCATCGAAGGTGAGCTGGATCCTCATGTTGCTGGTCGCCACTAGTCTCCAGACTAACATGGTATTCCTGGGATAGGTGTGTGGGAAGTCCGGGCTGTGGACCATTCCGTCTCCAGACACTGATATGACTTTCTCCTGATGGGAATCTTGCACTCCTAAAACAGAAAACAGAATGTTTGGTGTCTTCTGTACTGTTAAGTTTGCAGCACTTTCCTCAGTGCAGACCAAATCAGGCCCATAATACATATAAAAACATACATGCATCATTTAACTGACAAGGGCTTGGCTTGGAGAAGACATCCAGGTTATGGCCTGAAACATAAACATGTCTAGGATTTTGAAAAGAGGTATTAACAGTATGAAATATTGACCAGGTGTCCAATATAAAAGGTGAGACCTTAGAAAAGGAAGACAGATTGACACTCCCTTATTACATTATTTACTCTTTATTCAGCAGACAGCTTTGTTAGGTAAAAGCTGCAATATCTGGCTCCTACTCAAACATATTACCTTGTTCAAAGACTCAAACACAGTCCCTTGAAAGGAGACCTGAACCTGTAGCTGAACTGAAATGACAGTTTTGAAAATGGAATGAGGCAATTTGTCAGCAACAACTTAAACAGGTTAAAAATAAGCTGATGCACATAAAAATAAGCCTCCAAGAAGAAACTAAACAAGGCTGAAATTCATGATTTACAACCATAAACTTGATTCTTGCCTTATTATTTGTATGCACTTCGTTTTGTGTTATCTTGATGCCACAAATCAAAAACAGCAGCTGAGTGTAGAGCACTTTAAAGGAAGCAAGGTCTGATGGTTTTCACCAAGCTCCTCTCATAAACCCATTAATGCCCACTGGGACCAGTGGCTGCAGGGTTTTAATCACACTGACAAAGCTTGTCACCGAGTCCCCCAGGGCTCCATCAGACCCTGTCACCTTCAGATGAAAAAGTGCCAGGATGCTTCCACCTGAGCCTCACAATCATTGCAATGACAACACCCTGAAGCCACGCTGATTGTAAAAGGCCATTTCTAATTCATAGGGTCAAAATAACAGATCAATGTGAGCACGCGAGGATGCAGATTTAAGCAGTTTTCCTGTTTTAACCAGCAAAATCATTTGTAGCTTACAGAGGGCAATGAATAAATACATTTCATACATCAAAAGTCAGAAACACCACATAATTACAAAATAAGGCAAGCAGTGACAAATGGTTAGCCTTGATTAGAAGTGGAAAAGGTATGCCTTTAAGCAACTTATGTCAAGGTATTATGTGTGTTTTGCTAGCTGGCCCATTGTTAATCAAGTATCAGGTAGAATATACACCGATTGGGCATAACATTATGACCACCTGCTTAATACTGTCCCTCTTATGTGGTCCAAAATGCTCTGAACCATTGGGCATGGACAAGAGGACCTCTCAGGGTGTCCTATGGGGTCTGGAACCAGGACGTTGGCAGTTGGATCCTTAGGGCGCTCTGGCTTGTGTAGTGGGGCCTCTGTCAATCAGGAGAATGGGCTGTAGGAAGTTTGGAGGTCAAATCAACATGTTGGGCCATTGTCATGTTCCTCTACATGTTCCTGATTGTTGGATGGGGTGTATTTTCCTGCAGGGGTAGGCCAGTGAAGTGGGATTTCCATTTGCATGAGGGAGTGTGCTTGTTGTGGGACAATGTTTATTTGGATGGCCAAGTCTTGTCAATATGGATGCCAAAGTCCAAGGTTTTCCATCAGAACAGCACATAGCACCAATATGATCCATGTTATTCACTTCACCTGTCAGTGGTCATAATGTTGTGGCTGATGGGTGTAAAAGTCTGGGCAAATGATCAAAAGCTCTCTAACTTCTGTTTATGATGAAATTGGTAAGCAATCCTTCTGTTGCAGCATGTTTGCATGTGAAGCGCACATACCGAGCGTTTGAGACAGCTTTCGAGCGGGTGGAATGCACTATTGGTGAAGCTACATTAGCCGTTTTCCCCGTGACCTCCAGCCGTTGAGCTAAGCTCGGCTTAACCTGCCACGAAGCTATGCGCTGAATGCAGAGCTGAAATCGATACTGTTCTTCTCGCACGGCTCTCGGTATGACGGCAAATGGGGACATTTCACAAAATGTCAAAATGTTGCGGCTGTAATTGCGAGAGCAGCTTATCTTCCAGGTTGTCACATAAAAAAATAAAGCTGTGCTCTGAAGCGATGAAAAGTGAAATGAACTGAAATGCAATACGGAGGCCAAGAAAACCCGGCACAGATTTTTTAAATATTATTACGCTTTAAAATTCCACATAAGCACTTGTCAACACTGAAATAGAGTTCGTCTCACATAACACAAATTGTCAGCAGAACAATATACTAAATTCCACACTGGCACAATATATTGCTATTAGTCTCAACCTGCTGTGTTGAAACTTTGATGGGTTTCTTTGTCAGAGATTATTCTGATATATTTATTCCATCCCCGGCCTGTCCTCAATTTGTTAGCAGCATTTATTTTTTGCACCACTGATGAACATTCAGTATTCATAAACCAATCCAATACGTCTCACCGTCAGACGGACCAGCAGGGGTTTAATGTCCTCAGGAGAAGGAGTGTGCTGCTGGAGGTTTGTTAGTGCATTAAATGGATGAGTAAACATTTCCCCCGGTGCAATATTTATGCTCGAAACACATTTTGAGCTTGATTACTCTTTATTTTGCCATAAATTTGATTTAAGGACGTGATTCATACCCAGTGGCCTGATTCATTCTGAGGTTATTGCTTGCAATAGAAACAAAAACACAGGCAGGTTAATTCTGTGCCATGTGTTCGCCCTGCATAATGTCAAATAACAGCTCCACGGCAACTCGGAGTTTTTCTCAGGACGGTTCCAAGCACAACAAATCTGTCCGAAGGAAGGAGTGGTCGCTGAAAATAAGTGAGCGAAAGCAACTTCAGCCGGGTTGGTTTTTAACTAGCGGTTCCAATTCTGATGGTTTGAAGTCAGGAACAATTTGTGGAGAACTGACAGTTTACACTCCTGTTGGTTTTCTTGTCAAGCTTTCCGAATGACGCACACGTGATTTATAATGATAACATTCAAAACAACATGTCCTTGTTCCAGGGGTCAGCAACAGGCCAAAATGTCAACTGTTGCTGGCAGATTTGATCAGCTAATTTGCGAGCCAATTCAGCTACACATTACAATGTTATGTTATAAGCTGCAAGTGTCAGGGCATCAGTGCCACCAGTGGATAATCCACATAGAAGATATGGAAATAAGGCAACAGCATTGTTCTTGTATTGCAAGTCCTGATTCCTCATTCTCACGTACCCTTGTTCAGCTCAAGCTTTTTGACAAGCAATAGAGATAAACAGAAGAAAAGGCTTCCAGCATGAGAACTAACTATTGTGTTTGGTTAATAAAGTCTTTAGACATGTAGAATATAGCTCATTCTACAGATTAATGCCCACAGCACTTCAACACATGGAGAAATCCAATGTTTGACAGGCCTGCTGCACCTAGATACAGCTGCGAAACTATGATTGGTTAACAAAAGGTCATCGACGTTAACAGATGCACATCATTTTTCAAATCAGTCAATTATTATCAATTTTATATTTGTTCAGATTTGCTTTTCAGAACTCGGTAATCATTTTTATGACAAATAATCTGTCTTTATCAATTTCTTTTTGGGTTTTCTTTCCGTTTTGTGTTTGTTTTCTGGTTTTCATTGCAATTCTGATCCCATGCAAAACTTGATGGGATACAGAATTTGTACGCTGGAAACCCTGCTGATGCTGTCTCTAAAACACAGCAAAATAAATAGATGTAAAAAAAAATAAAGAAAAAACACAATGACATGTAGGACAAAAAAAAACAAAAAACGATTACTTCACATCTTCACATTGCTGATATCACTTTGATGTTTTCATTTTGGCTTTGGTGGCGAGCCAGGTATGAGTGACGGTGTGCCAGATGCAAAGGAAAACAAAGCCCAGGCATGACTTCTCAATGAACAGGCTCTTTCATAACCGTGCAAAGAGTTTGGCCTCGAGAACAAACTGTCTCACCAAATGAGGGCCGCGTTCTTTTGGGCAAATCACATTCTTAGCAAAATCATGCATGCACTCCTTAAAGGCAGAAGCAGATATTTTATGAAGCGCTGGATTCAAACAAAGCTGCATTATGAGCTTCGGAACATTTTTACAAAGTTAATAATAATAAAGCATCACACTATTCGGATAAATCTTTTTCTTTTTGTTCTGCAGTCAGTGTGTCTTTGATGTCTTCACTGGAAAAAATGGCTTACTGCTCTTTTAAGCTGTGGCAACACACTAGGTTTGATTGACTGCTTTTATACCCATTTGCTGGCTCAGGAGGAAACAAGCTGATAGCTTTCCTCCTATTAAAGCGTGCCCCTCCATCACAATGACATGTTTTTAATTACATCCCCATTACTGTGGGCCCTAACATACAGGCTCATAAAGCACAGCACGAATAATGAGAGAAAAATAAATGTGATTCTTTAATATATGATTCCAGGTGCATGTGTTACAGAGCTAGAAGTGATCAAATATGGGCTTGTATCATTATAAATAGATATGTAATCAAGTAATTCCTTGGAAAAGTATATTAAATGTTAACTGGAAAGTCTTTATTAAGACTGTAATTAAGGGGCGAAGTGAAATAAGAATCGGTTGTTGAAAAGAAAAGCGAAAAAGAGGAGGAAAAAAAACGCCTTGTCATGAAAGCATTACGTCCTGATGAAAAGATATTCCAGAGATCTTCACGGCTGAAATCATACTTAATCCAGAAAGTCTGCTAATATCCTGCTTAATCCTTACACACTCATCACAAGTAATTGCAGTAGGTGGGGGGAACAATGTGTTTGCATTCCTCTTTGGTTCAGCTCTTTGTGCGTGAAGCTCAAGAATGAACTATCCGAGTGTGTCTCGGCCGCGGATCTTTTGTTCACTTGCATCAAAGCAGAAAGTCCTTAAGAGTGAGCTCCTTCAGAGTGCATCAGCTGAAACCAGCATCTGATGAAAGTAGAATCCACAAGGTCGAGAAAACGCCTCCTTTTTTTTTTTATATAAACAATGCTGTCTTTTCATGCTTCTTTCCTTTCAACCTTCCCATTGATACCCTCCCTCTCTGATTTATCCTCGGTGCACTGTAAAATGCGCAGACACGCTACCAGTCGGGCCGGGGTTCTGGGTGTAACGTTGACTTGAGAATGACCTCACTCTCCGGGTTAACCAGTGTCATCTAATGATCAGAAGCGCGGTCCCCCAGAGTGAATTACCTCAAACATGACTTTTCCTTGACCCACTTTTTTCCTCTGTGAGGAAAGTAGAGCCGACTATTAAGGGAGGAAGTGACTCTGAATAAATAGGAGCCTATACAGTGCAGCCATTGTGCTTTGTTCACACGTTAGTGGGTGAACCATTCATGCTGTTAAACATTAACCTTTCCCCTGCCAAAACAAAACTGGAATGCAGAGGCCTGTGGACATGTGCACACTGTTACATCCGTGCACAGAAGCATTGAACCACTGCTACTACTGCTGCTTGTACTGGTGACAATAACAGCAAAACTTGTGCTGAAGTATACATCTAAAGACAGCCTGACAGTCCTGCAGTACAGCTGATATAATAATCACACAGCTACAAAGCCCGTGTGCACACATACACACCCAAACAGACATACTTGCATGCATACCCAGATGCTTTATTAAATAGCTTTGAGCAAAGATTAACTAATGATAATAGCCTCTTTGTCCCGTCCGCTGCATGTTTCTCAGAAACAAGCAGGAGGAGGAATGAAAACCATTTATTCAGGCTTCTTTTAGGCTCACTGAATTCATCTCTCTTCACATGATATAATTACAGTATCTCATTAAACTGATCCCTGGCTTTGGAGTTTATCTGGTTCACTCTACATGCAGTATATTAGCAGACGTTGGCTTTCCTCTAGTCTAAACCTGAAAAAGGCAATAAATATTTCTTCAGATGTGAGGTCATTAGAGGGCTTTTAAAAGGGGAAATAGTCACTATTTACTCATTTAATTGGTGACTCAGCAACATAATAAAATGTCGGATTGTGTTGCAGTAAGCCGGCGGTGTTATTATTGTTGCACGTTATGGTTTAAGATTGTACTACAGCGTGTTCTCACTGCAGCCACATGCATCAAGGATAAGCGTTCATGACAGCTATTTCCGGTGCGGTAATCGACAGCCGGGTCACTGCGACACTCAATCCAAATTGTTTTTAATTTCGGCCCTGTTACCTGCTGATCGAAATGAATGAGAGCCCCCCCCGAGCGACGGAGCCGAAGCAGCTTCGCTCAGGTGATGAAACTGTACCCAACAAAGAATTCCCTTCTTTCAGAGCATGCGTTCCAGCCTCCATGCAATCACTCCAGGCATCTGTTGCTTATTAGGACGGTGCAGTGGTTACTACAGGTGCAGTAAATTCCCCGACCCTGCTTTCGGGATATTTATTGCTTTTGGGGGTTTACAGTCAGTTTGGCAAAGGGGGTGGTTGAAACGGGCCATGGGAATCTTTTATACCATTAAAAAAATAATTTGGCTGCGTGGGACCCTTCTGTGGCTGCTCAATCTGCCAGGCGTATGCTCCTGTGTGCTGGTCTGAAGAGGAAGTGGGGCAGGTTCGACACCCAAAATCCTGGCAAACACTGGAATCAAATAAGGAAGGTGATGTAAATAACTCACCAAAATGTACATGTGTCCGTGGATTTGCATCAACATTCATTTGGTTTCTTTCCACGCAAGTATTTAATGTGATCATACTCACTGAGCATTATGGGTATCCACCGTGGAGAAAGACCCAGGTACACATTTTGACTGACAGCTTGAGTAAAACGGGTAAAAGCTGCATAATTTCCACTCATGTCTAGTCCAGAGATTAGAGACCGTCCCAAGGCAGAAATTTCTCAGATAATATTGATCACTGTGTCTGCCAACAGCTGCATCACCTGCTAAAAAGTCCTTGAGAAAGACATCTGTTCACTCATCGTCAGTGACACTGGGAAACAGCACACTTCGGTTCACAAATAAAGAAATGATAATGCTAATAATGATAAATACACATGCATAAGCCTCATTATGTCATCAGCTGAAGTGCATCCACGGTTGGCAAATAAATCCATCCGTCATTTACGTTCGGCGTATTTTTTTTTCTCCGGGTATTTTTAAGTCGGCAAATCTGTTTTTAAAATTACATTCTCGTGTCTGATGTTATGCCAGAACATGTCGTGATATCTACAGTAGCACAGCTTTCAGACGGAGCAGAGTGCAGTTGAGCCCCCAGACTCTAGAGGGCTCACTGATACTAACTGTACTGTCACTCACAGGTGCAACAAAAACCACAAACGCTCTGCATCTGAAACTTTGAAATCACAGTTCCAGCCTTTGAATATTACGATTTTCAAGGACCTCTTTTATGGATATCACCCTAGAAAAGAGAAAAATAGGTTTGTATGATGAGAAGTATAATCTGTTATGTGAGATATAGGATCAACAACAAATACAGGATCTTAAACACTGGTCCTGGATGAGCTTATTAAGACTTGTGTAGATCCATCAAGAGAAACGGTAGCCAGGCTCTCATAAACGCTGCTTCCTCTTCATGTTTTTACACCGACGGAGAGGGGAAAAGAACTGCAAAATATCACACTAATAGTCCGGTGGTTTCAGCTCCGTCTCCTCTCTGCTTCACTTTCCCAAACCTCTTAAACGTCAAGTTCTGTCATCAGGACTTGGACAATTATGACCCGTGAAAGCATTTTAAGTGAGAGGGTCAGAGGTCAGAAGAAATGCAATCAGTCCCGGCACTGAAAAGACTGAACCTGTTGTTCTTTTTTTGCTGTGCTATATAATATAATATTGTGTTACTTTATTGATCGCGTGCAATGAAAAGCTCAACTTTCTCTACCTACAGGGAGGCAACCCTGGAGGGGGGCCGCGGGGTTAATGACCTCCTCAGAAACAGTTTGGCAGAGCAGATAATTTCCAACAGGGTGCTGCACAGACAGCTCATCTGACCGAACGGTGGCCCCCCCCCCTTCTAAGCACAAGGTCAACCTCACCAAGTGGAGGGGATGGACATCTGTTGACACCTGCTGCAGAGGCAAAGCAAAACATCTGCAGATCATATCAGATAGCCCAACCTGATACCACTAACTTGCTTGTGTGTGTGTGAATCTGTGTGTGTATATACACTATATTGCCAAAAGTACTGGGACGCCTGCCTTTACACACACATGAACTTTAATGACATCCCATTCTTAATCCGTAGGGTTTAATATGGAGTTGGTCCACCCTGTGCAGCAATAACAGCCTCAGCTCTTCTGGGAAGGCTTTCCACAAGGTTTAGGAGTGTGTTTATGGGAATCTTTGACCATTCTTCCAGAAGCACATTTGTGAGGTCAGGCACTGAAGTTGGATGAGAAGGCCTGGCTCTCAGTCTCCACTCTGATTCATTCCAAAGGTGTTCGATCAGGTTGAGGTCGGGACTCTGTGCAGGCCAGTCAAGTTCATCCACACCAAACTTACTCACCCATGTCTTTATTGATCTTGCTTTGTGTACTGGTGCACAGTCATGTTGAAACAGGAAGGGGCCATCCCCAAACTGTTCCCACAAAATTGTCCTAAATGTCTTGGTACGCTGAAGCATTAAGAGTTTCTTTCACTGGAACTAAGGGGCCAAACCCAACCCCTGAAAACCAACCTCACACCATAATCCCCCCTCCACCTAACTTTACACTTGGCACAATGCAGTCAGGAAAGTAGCGTTCTCTTGGCAACCTCCAAACCCTGACTTGTCTATTGGAACACCTTAATTAAATAATTTGGAGTGGTGTCCCAATACTTTTGGCAACATAGTGAATGTCAGCCTTCTCGTACAAAGTCCAATTATATGGAATTAAATTAGATTTTTCCAGCCTGAACAGACAATAACAAGCAATTATGCAGAAGGATGATCACCTTGTGTGACTCACACAGCGTTATGTAACAGGTCCAACAGTTTAGTTCACATCCGTCAGCACACGCCTTGTATTACTTTTGATAAATGATACAAGACACGTGTTAATTTAGACTATTTGTGTACCGGTGTGAACTTTATAGTATCAGTGTGAAACTGGGACACAGCTCTCGTCTTTCTGGAGCAGAAAACACATTAACTTTATATTTATGGGTGCAAATTAAACTATCTTAGATCACAGTTGCTAGATAGCAATTAAAACACAAAGCAGCATCCAGTTAATTCTTCCATAAAAATAACCTGCACCACGTAACAGTAAAGCAATAATACTAAGAAGCCCTCGGGCCTGTGAAGGGTTTAACTTCCATAACGGCTATGAAACATATCCTGAAAGCAATGCACCAAGTGTTATCTGAGAAATGATTACGAATTGTGATAAGGTTTGCGAAAGCCACAGCTGCAGGCTGTTAATGATAGTGAATGCACGGCGGTGTGCCAGCAAATATGAGGCCTGCACACCACTGGCAGACACACCAAAGCTAAACCGGAGTCTTTCAGCCCCTCAGGCTTTGGGCCCTGAAACTCGTCACCCCAACCACAGCCTCTCCTCGGATTACAATGGTTTCTCACCCACACTTGTGTTTGGCATCCAGAAAAAGTGAGATTGAGTGTCACTCTTTTCACTACAGGCGTCTATTTGTGTTGACCCCCTGGAATTCCGTGTCTGAGCCTCTCAGCCCGGATTCAGACACAATATCAGCACCAAAAATAAGGAGAAGAATGAATCCACTCAGCCTCTCTTGGTATTTCTCCTATTCTTACACAAAATAAATTGCACAATTTAATTTCTAATGATATAGAATAATACTTTAATAGATGCCTGTTTCATTTATCTGTTATCTAATTTATGAGGGTGAATTCCTGGTCATTTAGGACAGACACGTTAGGATTTTAAACAAAAAATGAGAAAAGTTGGCAAAGGTGCAATTACTTCCACAGATTAAAGAAAAGTATGGCACCACAAAAACTACTGAAGGAGCACAAAGACATCACAATCCTGCAGACATAAACTGACAAGTGATCTGCAGCTCAACAACAACAACAAAAAGGAGCAAAACATTTTCCAAAGCATTCAATAAAAAGCAAATTCCAGTCAGGCCCTACATTAATGCAACCTGACTGTCAGCTGTCAAACATCAAATCAACATCGATTACAGTTCAGTGGATGGACTGGTAGTTTAGAACCAAAAAAGTAAAGCAAAAAAAAGGCTATGAAATGTTTCTCACAAACACTGGGAGACGGACTAACCTCCCCTTCTGGCTAGAAACCAGGCGTTGACAGATGAACCACGTCTTTTTTAAAACCTCTCTTCACAGCTGTGGACGGCAGCTCCGGGCTGCTTTGTAGTCACATCTGTGTGCTGGACAGCTGGATATTTGGAGAAAATTACAGTTTGATCTGTGGCAAGCCAGATTGGAAGACAGCTTTGCCGTACCAGATCCAGACACTGCAATTAAGACTGATCAAAGATCCCGTTTTTTGTGTGCGTGTGTGTGCAATGAACATATGAGAGGACTGATAGCTGATCACAATCCACTTTGTAACTCCCTGGCTCCGTGACAGAAACATTCAAACATTTTTGCAGCGAACGGCTTAGAGGAGGTCAATAATGTTTTCGGCTAATGATTTTTAAATTGATCTGGGACCACACATGTCTGCTCTGGAATCTCAGTAAAGCTTAGGTTGCAACTTGGAGAGCTGCCAACGTCTCACACTGAGTTTGTCTTCACACATCTTCCTCCACTAGTCCCATTACTTTAATCTTATCTGAAATCAAGAAACCCAAGAAGCACAGCCTTACCAGCGCTCACTGTTCAGAATTTCCTGGCTTTAGCTTTACGCCCACTAAGTAACGGCCATCTAAACATAACAGCTGTCTGGAATAGCAAATAAAATCATACAATTTACATAATCTCTCAGCAACCCTGTAAGAGGCTCGGAGCAACGCAAGGAAATCTGGGTAAAAACCTTCAAAAGTCTGATGAGATTTTCAGCCACAGCAGATTGAGCGATTAATCCAAAGCATTCAACAAAACGCGTTTTAATTTTAGCCGTTTAGAAATGAAATTCTCCGCTCCGTGGCTCAGCTTCCAGATACAGATCGATTTCTTTAAGCAGGTTGCCCAGGTTCTCTAATTACTGACACCCAACCAAGCCTTCGTAACCTTTTGGTCCAGCTGTCTGGAGAAGAGGGGGCTGCAGTCCTGAACCCGGGGTAATGAAAGCATATTCCTTTCAACCTCTATTTACCAAGGGAGGATTTGCTGAGCACAACTGCTCTTTTCCTGCAACATCCTGCCCCTCGCTCTCCCAGACGCAAGCCAGTTGACACTCACTGCAGACGAAGGTGCAGAAAACAAGTAAAGAATTCTCCCAGAATTCACAGTGATGACCAGCAATCACCCACCAGCGCCGCGACCCAAAATGCACGTCCTCCAAACTTGAGGGCACGACGTCTGCGCATGCATCTCAGCGAAACAACTTGCCAAGGGGCTGGATTTGCGAAACCAAGCAAGTTTGTACCTGGATCTTCAGAGTTGACATGAGTAGCAATTTGAGGATTAGAAAATGGGAAAATTGATGTTTCTGAGGGGAAACGTCTGCAGGCGAGGGCAGCGACTTAGAGTCTGCAGGTTAATTCCCACACTCGCGGGCCAGCTCTCTATAGATCCATTCATTCAAGGGTTTCCTAAGGATTTGAATTGCAATCACTATGGCAGGATTGTTTGAAGAAATACCCTGGAGTGTAGTGTATACAGATCTGGCAAACAAAGTTACAGCTTGCATTAGCCTGAAAAACAACAGCTCTTTACTCTTACTAAGCAGTTTTGGCAAGGAGGTCGTAAAAAATCAGTCAAATTATTCTGCAAAAATACTAAACAACAAATGGTAATTGTGATCTGGATGAATTTAAGCTCACAGCCCTCTTAAAAATACAGCCAGTGTGTAAAAGCTTCAAATGAGATACCATTAAATGGAACATAACATTCACAATTGTGTTTTTATTAGTCTATAATCACCTAAAAATAACGATTGTTGTGTTTTTGTTACCTTAGAAGGAGCTCCACTGAATCCACCATGCTGTATAAACATTAAGCCCAGAACAGACAACCCAAACACTGGCCTTAGAGAAAGCCTTAGTAGCCGCTGTAGGTGAAACCAATCTTAGAAGGGGAGGGTGAAGTTGTAAACTGCAGCCCTGATATCCTACACACTACTCTTGTAACCCAGGTTACTCTATTACCATGACTGTAGGAGCTCTTCGGTCCTGTCCACAGCTCAGACTTGTTTTCAAATCAGTGAAACTACTAACAAATGCGTTACAGAACCAGGCCACAAGCCCAGAATGTTGGAGCTGCAAGTTATTTTATTGCAAGGCTGCACACATGCATGTTACTTTGCTTACTGTTAAAGGCATTTACTGCTCACGGCAACTTCCACTGCAGCTTTTATGTTAAATTATGCCGACAGGATGGATTTGGCACTGATTACTTAGGTAAAAAAAGAATGGAGTAGTCCCCCTCCTGATGTAACATGGGCGTGTCATGCTGAATTAACCAAATTAAAGGAAATGGCAATCAAGTCCGAGAGTCGGACTGCTGTCATCTCGATTGCAAGGTGGAATTCAACTCCTTGATTCGCTCACTGAAGATTTAACGGCCTTTCCTGCCTCACCGGTGGGATCAGAGAGCCAGTCAGTCGCTGGCTGACTGTGCCGTCTAATTGAGCGCAAATTATCAAGACAAACAATAATGATTTAAAACAATCCCACTCCATATAAACACATCCATTGATTAAATTACCTGCAGCTGTGACTGCAAAGAGGACGTGATTAGGATTCACTCATACTGGCCCTATTTAATCAGTTGCTCTCTACATGTTGCTGTAAGTCATCAAATAATTACCTCTATCACACAAGGGGGAACTTAATTAAGTCTCCTTTAGCACCTGAACTGTAAGTTTGACCTTCAATTAACTTTTGCAACCAACAACACACATACAGGGCTTCATAATGACTAACATATGCCTGCTGTGATAGCACCGAAACTCACTGGGTCTCATTTTTATGTGCCTGTTTGGGACGTGATCTGAAAAAATGACAAATGAATGGAGACTCGGAGCACTTAGCACCTAATTTGCCTGTTTAACAGTCCACACAGGTCACCGAGTGTCTGACTGTCCACGGTTTGATGAAAGACTTCCCAGCAGTCTTCCGTGACTGCTCATAAAAAAGCCTTTCAATCATCCGTGTCCATTTGCCTCCAAACATAACCTCGCTGTTTGACGCAATCCTCATCATGGAAACATAAATAAGAAGTGAAAGTACACTGCCAGGTACTAAAATCCTTATTTTATCTTTGGAAACGATGAATATTAATGAAGCCGTGTTCGAGGAACAAAATAGCTCTGTAATTGCCTCCTGAGATAAATGGCTACAAAACAGATGCCTTTCCCTACAATGCAAGTGAATGTGTACGTCTGGGTTAATAGTTCTGACTAAAACTTCACAATTCAACGCCTGAAGTGGGCAAAAAGTAGCTGTGGTCAAAGCGGCGACTGGTAATTAGCGTGCTTGTGAATTAATGCAGTGGTAGTTTCGAGTAAATGACAAATAAATGCTGATTAGCCCCCTTTTAGATGAATCAAATAAAAGGAAAATAGAAAGAATACATACGCCGATCAGCCACAACATTTAAACCACTGACAGGTGAAGTGAGTAACATTGATTATATTGGTACTATGTGCTGTTCTGCTGGTTGATGAGACTTAGACACCCAAAAAACATGGTCCCACAACAAACACACTCCCTCATGCAAATGGAAATCTCAAATGTCACTGGATGAAAATGCACCCCACCACATGGAAACAACATCAACCAATTAACATTGGTTGATTGGTTGATGTTCCTCAACAAACAACATGACAATGGCCCAACATGTTGATTTGACCTCCAAACTTCCTACACCCCATTCTGATCAAGCATCAACAGGATGCAGTGGAACAAGTTGGATTGACAGAGGCTCCACTGCACAAGCCAGAGTACCCAAAGGATCCAGTGCCAATGTCCTGGTTCCAGACCCCATAGGACACCCTGAGAGGTCCTCTTGCCCAATGGTTCAGAGCATTTTTGATCACATAAGGGGGACCAACACAATATTAGGCAGGTGGTCATAATGTTCTGCCTGATCGGTGTATCAGGAAGACTTAATTAGGAGGAGGTTAACATTTTGTTTTTACAAATACGAACCACCTGGGTTTGTTCACAACTAAAGAGTTTGGTAATGCTGAGGTTACAATTTGGACAAATGTCTGAAGTGCTGAAGTCATGGGGCGATGCTAACGTTCGTTTGGTTAGTTGCTCAGTACCTAAACTATTCACTTACTGCTTGTCTTCTTTTTTTGTCTGTGCATATGGTAAAAGCAGAAGATGTGACTTGTGGTTTTGAAAATTTAATAGAAAGGTACATTGCATGTTAGTCTTCTTCAGTACAAAACAATAAAGACAGCATATTTAAGTTGCAAAGTACAATTTTGTACTCTTCTGCAAACTGATTTGTCTGTAATCGTAGTTGATGGATGACACCTTTGAGAAATGAAACACAGACTGTTGAGTAAACATGAAGTAAGACAATGCAGTTATCCGACCAACAAGTGGTGACAGGCATATTTGAGCTGAAGTAACTTATCCAGTGACCTGATGAGAATTAGTTAAGATCTCCTAACTACAAGCTAGCTGTGCACATCAATTATCATTTTCTCATTTGTATTGCGAATACATGGCTATTCATTGTACTCCCTCATGTGAGTGAATGCTTTTAAAGGTGTATTACAGCTGCAGCCCTGACAGGAGGGTTCATAAAGTCCCAGTCACCTTATTTATCAAGATTCGGCTTATCCTCCGTCTTTTCTACATGCTTTTTCTCGTAACTCAAAAGTAGCTGTACTTCCTATTAATCATGTTTATCACATGTATGTTTGTCATGCATCATCATTTGTTCCATATCTCCCACCATCAATCATTTAAGGGCATTTTAAAATGGTAATTACTTGCGTTTTAATTGTTTCAATGATTAATTACAGCTCCTCTCTGGTGACAATGAAGCTTTTTTCAGATTGCTAACATGCCCATGTGGTGTTTTTTAAAAGTATATTAGAGTACATATGCTGAACAAAACAGGCAGTCAATGCCATGGCTCAGCATTTCTACCTTGAAACTACTGGTAAAGTTTTCAACAGTATAGAGTCACACTTTTGGGGTTTCATTTATATTGAACCTTAAGAATCAATCCTAACAGCCTGCAGAGTTATTCCTCTTCAGTACCAGTTTCTCAGTTTTATGGCTTAATTATTCCAATATAACACGCAGACTCACACATAGCATTGATGTAAAGTTACATCTTAGCTATTTTAAGGTAGGAGGGTGTTATTTTCATGTAAAAACAACTTAGAAACATGGAACTTTAATCCATGGTGATGAGTTTTTAAGGGCTTAAACCAACAACTGGAGAGGGATATTAACTCTTATGGTCTTAACTCAATTTAAAATCCAGCTACCGTGACATTATAGTGGTCACAACTGGCTTGTGTTTTGGAATTTATGCGCCTGAAATACTGTCTGTCGAGTACAAAAGTGTACAAAAAGAAGTAGCTACAAAACCAATGTGTATTTTAACCGCGCTGTTCTCATCCGTATCTTTAAACAAAACCACTTTGTAGGAGCAGAGTGAGAACTGGCTCTGTTCAACGTTAACACAAATACTGGCAGCAACAGAGTGGTGAAAAGCGTTTCATGTTCACAGCAGGCATGCAAACATGTCCATGATCTGCCCGAGAAAATCCATCAGCGCAAGCATCAGATGCTGCAAACTACGCCAAAAAACAAGCCGGCTCAGTGACCCGCTTTAAATCCCAGCTAAAGCCTGTCAGCAGGTGTGAAGGGAGACAAAGTGTTGAACAAACTTTGGCTGTCAAGGCAGAAAATGAAAGATAGAATTTGACAAACGGAGTTGTGCATGAAAGATCTGCCTTGTCATTGGTGTCTCATTAGTTGGCGTGGTTCGGGGCCATTTTAATGCTGCCGTCTGTAAAAGTCCTAATTAGAGGCAGCTGAACAGATGTAAGATGTGAAGGGGGAAAAGGGGAGGAGGAGGAGGAGGAGGAGGAAGAGGAGGAGGAAGAGGGCGCTTAGCACCTTTTCTAACCGGTTGGTAACCTGTCATACTCTTCTTACAGAGACTCTCTTTCACCCAGCATTATTCATTCAGGAGGTGTCCTTCAAGCTGTTATCACACAATCTTCCCTGTGAAGACGAAAATGGAGTGTGAAAGTCTTGGAGAGATATGAGGAAGTGAAAATGGTCAGTCTGTTCCATATGGCTTCAAAGTGTTACTCCGTAGAAGAACCTGCACTTCTTTATGTTTCATTTATTCAACCTGAGCAGTTATTGCATGACATTGCATGTTGTTACGGCACTTCTCACGGACTAAGTGTTGAATAATGGGAATGGTAGGATTTCGTTTTTATGTTTCAGTATCTGTAAATGGTGCTCAGCAAGATTTGTGTGCATAAATCAGCATACATTCCATGCATTAGTGCAACCTCAAGTGTTTAACATTTGATTTAAGCCCAGCTAATGTAGATAAATCTGGAACCAAAATGCTTATGCACTGCCTTCAAATTACATTTTTCTTTTGTTTTGGTTCAGTGTTTTTAGTTTAGTATTGCTGTAAGGCCAAAAACAAAGAATATACACCGATCAGGCATAACATTATGACCACCTGACTAATATTGTTGTGTTGTGTTGTGTTGTGTTGGTCCCCCTTATGTGCTCATAAATGCTCTGAACCATTGGGCACAGACAAGAGGACCTCTCAGGGTGTCCTATGGGGTCTGGAACCAGGACGTTGGCACTGGGTCCTTTGGGTACTCTGACTCGTGCAGTGGGGCCTCTGTCAATCCAACTTGTTCCACTGCATCCTGTTGATGCTTGATCACAATGGGCTGTAGGAAGTTTGGAGGTCAAATCAACATGTTGGGCCACTGTCATGTTCCTCTACATGTTCCTGATTGGTTGATGTTGTTTCCATGTGGTGGGGTGCATTTACCTGAGAGGGTAGGCCAGTGACATTTGGGATTTCAATTTGCATCAGGGAGTGTGTTTGTTCTGGGACGGTGTTTATTTGGGTGTCTAAGTCTGATCAACACGGATGTCAAAATCCAAGGTTTTCCATCACAACACCACATAGTACCAATAAGATCAATGTTATTCACTTCACCTGTCATTGGTCATGATGTTGTGGCTGATCGGTGTACGTATGTTTGTCAGTGGCTTAATATGGACTTGGGGTAAATGTTCATGAATTAAGGTTATTAGAACACAACTGGGCAACAGATTTTAAACTACCATGTTTTTGTGTTTCGTAACTGAGATTTCACACCAACATGATGATCACATGACCTTACAACAAATGTCCCAAAAGTAAAAATGCAATAAAACATGAATCAGTATTGTTTTTCCTTTCCTAATACCCTCAACTGACTTGAGTGGCTACTTTCCCAGTTTCTGTCGTGTTAATTATCACCTGCACAGAACCACAAACCCACTCTGCACTAAATCCAGACCCAGAACACTATCTTTAACTATATTTAAGATCGAAGGCTCTTAATGCACATAATTTTAGGCGTCTGAGACTCATCTCTTGTCTCCATCTGTTACACAATGCTGCGTCACCAACAATACTTAGTTCTTTCTCACAGGGGATATTTTAACTTGTCAGTCACGGATGTATCTAACACACTAATGAGGGCTGCTCTGCATGTAGTTGTCCCCAGCTCTAGGAGGCTTGCGTTCAGGCACATTGGCACAACTTAATGACACACCTAAATGAAGTGCAGCTATAATTAAGGTTATTAGTTAAACGTGTGCTTTTCCTGCTGCAACAAGTCAAAATGAGAAACGCCACACCCTCCAGGATTGAAGTCAAAATACACAGCGCCAGGCCGTACAACACCACATGCCCACAACTTCCTACAAGACCAGTTGGCATATATCAGCTTACATGCTGTAGTAAGATCTTCTGATTACCATCTAGTCCCCATGTGTAATTCCAGATCAATTTTAAACGTCCTGGTATTTTCGCCACTCGACTGACTTTGTCACATGCTATATGCTTCAAGTGCTGTTGAGCAAAGCAACATCTGGGCACGGAGCCCTTTTCTTTCTGCTCCTCTGCACCGGCTGCCTAACCGCAGCCAGAATCAGATTCCCTTTTAATCATTAAGCGCAGTCCGTTCGCAGGCATTCGGCATGGCAGAGAGCGGCTACTCATAGTACGCACTGGCACATGACCAAGGGATGCAGAAGGACCGTCGCTACGTCAGCAGCCCACGAGATCCCAAGTAACAAAAGAAGCAAATGTGAGGAATAACTGGACATCTATGACTGGCTTACTGGAAGGGCGGCTGCTGAAAGAATAAAGCGCACTCTTCCAGTAAGTCGGTCATTGTTGCCAAGCGATTCTTCACATTGTACAAGGACAGCGGCTCTTCATGCCGCAACAAAGTGACAGATTGCACGCTGTATCGCATTCATCACAAGTTTCTTCATTGTACGACTGCAAATGGAATACAAAATCCTGAGCCAAGCATCAGGTTGTTACATATCCTGGTATTGATGTATCTTAATGGATTATGTATCATAATTTTGCTATTGAAAAATCAATTTAACAGACGGACTCAATAAACAAACCCATTTTCTGTGATATACAACAAACTGTGACACCTGACGAGAGCATGAAAACATACCTTCTATCACCCTTAACATCAGCTGTCTACTTTTTTTTAGAGAGTAACATTTCAGATCATCAGTCGTGGAAGTTGCACAAAGACGTCTGCCATAGAACAATCCTTTTATCCTGAGGAGCTGGGTCTTTCTTGTTTTATTAAATGGAGATTGCTGCAGCTCCAGAAACAGCCACACACACACACACACACACACAGTTGGCAAAATCATTCCAGTCAGTCATAAGACCTAATGTGCATTTTCATTCCAGTTGGGCCGTAGAAATGGATACCCTCTCATGGGGATCCAAGTGTAAGCAGCGCTGCGGCAGAGTATATGCAACATGTACCGAAAACCTATTTGTGCTTTGGGAAAAGCCATACATTCTCAAAATAGTATATGTGATTGGGTTACCGGCTCTGTATGCCACTAGCATAGCGTCGTATATCACATCTCGCCATGTGCTAGGTGACATAATCCAGGCAGCATGGGAAGGCGCTGTGCCGATGATTACTGGGACAGGTGTGTTTTTTATTTCACCCCCTAAATGCATTAGAGCTGGGATATTTCACATCTCCATTTAATAGCTTCTGGTTCTTTTTCTCACTCTCCTCCAATGGCACATAAAGAAGACACAGTGGTGGTTTGATTTCCACTGGCATGCATGACTTATGAGTTAGTATTGCACGTATTTTAGGTAATAGGAACTGAAAGCAAGAAAAATATCTCCCCATAAACATCGGAGAGATGAATGTTTGAGTGATGTTGCGCCTCCAGGATGGGCCACACTGGCAACACATGGAGAATAAGGATGATTCTGTTGAGATGTATATCAGTTCAGCTATGCATAAATGAGCTTTATCAAACTGAGCCAGCCGAGCGTCCCAGTAGTATCTCTGACCTGCGGTACATGAGGTTACACTGCATGAAATTGTCTTTTAACAAGAAGTTTACTTCAGTATTGAATCTACAAGACTGTTTAAAACTCAAGTAAAAAAAGACCAGATATTGGAGGTCTCCAGTTGACTCTAGATGAATCTTTTCCTTCATTAGAACAGGTGAAGCACAAAAAGACAAACCAGGACTGTCAATACACTGGCAGACAGACAGACAAAATGAAATTACAATTAGCTGTGACCAATTTAAAGAAGTGGTGAAGAAGGTTTTGAAAACATTCACATACACCGATCAGCCACAACATCATGACCACTGACAGATGAAGTGAACAACGTTGATCATATTGCTACTATGTGGTGTCCTGCTGGTTGATGAGACTTAGACACCCAAAAAACATGGTCCCACAACAAGCACACTCCCTCATGCAAATGGAAATCCCAAATGTCACGGGATGAAAATGCACCCCACCACATGGCAACAACATCAACCAATCAGGAACATGTGGAGGAACATGACAATGGTCCAACATGTTGATTTGACCTCCAAACTTCCTACACCCCATTCTGATCAAGCATCAACAGGATGCAGTGGAACAAGTTGGATTGACAGAGGCCGTGTAATACTGTATTTAGTAGATAAAGAAGACTTAATTGGCAGGAGGTTAACATATGAATGGTTCATTTGTGTCTGTTTGGATTTATTTTCCTAAATCATGCATTTTAGCTATGCATTCTTAAGAATATCAACCAAACTGTTGATACCCCATACCATCATGTTTTTACCGTGAAGTTGAAGGAATATTATTTAAACTGGTGTTGTTTGATTCATTTGAGAATGGATTTCAACTTGCTTTTAACTCTTCAAATAAATATACAATACACCGATCTGCTACAACATCTAAACCACCGACAGGCGAAGCCAAAGACATCGATCATTCTGTTGCAGTGCAATGATCTGCTGGGAAATCTCCGGTCCTGGCATTCATGTGGATGCTACTTTGACATGTATCACCCACCAAACCACTGTTGCAGACCAAGCAAAAGCCCGGTCCACAAAGGCCCTTAAACCCAACCCACGGGTCCCAAAGGATCTCAGTGTCAGACATCACAGAGCAGCCCAAAGCTCCTGTGTTCATGCACTGACAGCTCAGATCTGCTTTGGGGTCTCAAGAGGGAGCTACACGATATTAGGCAGGTGGTTTTTAATGCCGTGGCTGATCGGTGTGTGATATGCAGACACTGAAAATGCAATTTTAGAAATGTAACTTTTCAAGTATAAACAATGAGAGTGGTCGTAAAAGCAGGTAGAAATATGTTCATATCTGGCTGTAAAGCTCTACTCTACAGACCTCAGTGGTAATAATTATATAGACTCATTGAGGCCCATTCTAATGAGCATTCTATCTACTTGTACATACTCTGATTTTACTACTCTCCTTTTATGTGTACAGTGTTTTCCGGTCAGTATCTATCGACATATCCTGTTGCTCATATTAGCTGCTGAATCTCCAGCTGCCGCGCGGAGCTGCCCAGTGCGTATACTAAACTGTATGAGGCTGTTCACACATCGGTAACTCTCATTGCTGCGTTCTAAAATTAGCATGCCTAATGATGGTGCTTGATAGCCATGAAATGTCTCTGCTGCATCAGATGAACCCAGTGGCTCGGTTTCACACATGATGAACCTTTCACATTATAATGAGGAGGAAGGAGACGTGGGAAAGGGAAACCAGCTGAGTTTGTTTGTGCCACAGTGATGGCTCTTTATACGATGACCTCCGAGGCCCTGTGGTTCCTGCTACCAGGCGACGTGGGTTCATTATTCAACGTGCTGCTCGATGCATTTCATGATTTCACTCATGGGTTTTGTAAGAGGATGTCGTTTGGCACGTGTGCTCGCATGATTTACTCTAAGAATCTATCTTCGGGGAGAAGAAGAACACGAAGTCCTGCAACACATGGAACGGGCCCTTCAGATCTCTTATCTCGACATCAGCAAGTCAGTCTGGGATTACATAAGAAACAGAAGCAACAGGGACAGCCTAAAGCAACAGAAGAACTGTGGAAAGATCTAAAAGATCTCTGGAACTATGTACCTGCTAAAAAACACACAAAAAGTGTTCTTTCAAGAGCTGGTGCTGTTTAAAATGCACAAGGCTTCAATGCACTGATTTGATTTAGTTTTTTCTTCTTACAGCACCTTTATCGGAATTAACTGATACTTAAAAATATTTATGACATTTCTGAAATACTTGCTATTCTTAAAGCATAAATATGGTTCCTATTTTTTGTCTTTCACCCACTATGTTAGACAGATGCACAACTATATTTCGTTGCTATATGTTAGCAGGAAAGTCTTATTCTTTTCTGAAAGACACAGCTGCGGGATTCTTCGGCACTTGCTCGGGGTCAAGCTCCCTGTCAATCAACTACAAGGTAAAGCCAGAGAAGCCGGGCGAATTGAAAAGTAGAGTCATCACAGGACACTTTGAAATACCTCTCTGATAGGAGGTGATGACATCTGTCAAGTTATGCAGACCTGCCCTCCAGAGACAGTAACCAAGGTCAACTCATTTCACCGCCAAGATTTCTTTTTTTTTTTTTTAGCCCAGCCGAAATTCCAGTTACCACGAGAAAACCAACGCTCACAGGACATCTGAGGTCTGTGTTAAAACGCCGTCGCGCTGGCAGAGTCTCAAATCCTCACAGCCTCGAGGTGAATCAAATATTTTATCAATGGAGGCTCCTGTTTTAGAGTGGATCTGTTTTGTTACAACAAGAATGATAATGATCCCTGGCAGCATTTACAGCTGATCAAACAATCTTTCGGAGCTCCTCTGGGTTTTTTTTTTTTCATTTCATTTTTCCATAGTTTTTATATTACACTGCTCCAGAGATAAGTACATTTGCTTGCACCGACGTGTTCCGCTCTCAGTGCAAAATGCAGCGAAATTAACTGAAATTCTAATGCATTGCACCCCCTAATGAAGATTAATGAAGTCATTTAAGTACACACAAGCATGGAAATGCCTTATGCAGGATGTGTTTTTGAGGGATAGGTTGGGTTGGCGATTCTACTGTCTGAGCGTTCTGTTTTTAAATGGAAATGGCACGCCTCTTATGTTTTGAATTAACTTTCCTGACCCCAAAGTCCTCCAGTTCCTCAGAGCTGCAAAAGACGTGAGGCGGGCGTATTTTTGACCCACAACGGCGAGACGTCAGTGCCAGCTGTGAGTCAGGAAACAATCAACCCGGTAAGCAAAAACAAAGGGAGGTGAGCAGACGATGCTAACTCACAGTGAATGACAAGTATTTGCTCTGACAAGTAGTTTTCACTTTAGGCTGATAAACTCCACCCTTCATGCACTTGCCAGACTCTTCCCTCGGCCCATCGGGATCAATGTTAGCACCGGACTATTTACAGTACCGTGTTTAGAAGTCGAAATTTGCATACTGTGCCTTTGCTGCTCCGGGAGTCTCAGAGGCATGCACTTGACTCATAATTGCTCATTTTCCTTTCGCTTTGTTTTACTCAGCTCTGCTTCATGCGTAGCCGCTTTGCTCTGTGCCAGCGCGTCGTGCTGTAGCTCCTTGAGTCATTGTGCCAAAGCAGCTGATAACATTCACCAAGTCCTTCCGCTAAGGAAGCTAAAATTGCTTTTCGATTTGAGTAATTTCATTCCGCTGATAAGGGGAAGAAAAAAAAGCATGATAGAAAAGTTGTCTGTATTTATTTTCCATGTGACGGAGAAGTTGTAATATAACATTTTTAACACTGTCAGTAAAATAGCGGCTTTCCGAACAAACATTTACAACGAAATACTGACAAAAAGTCTGAATGTCTGAAGTGATATTGCCAACCCAACAATCCTTATCTGCAAACTGGTAATATTACAGAAGCTGGGTTACTGGAGGTCAGCAGACAGAGGCAGGACAATGAGACCACTTCAGACACCGAACTGATAAGAAACTGAAGGAGGACAAACACAGTGCAGATCAGAGATATTATTTAAAGGCAATATTTATCCAGGCCGTGTTTGGTGAGCATGAATGTGTTGCCTCACCAACACCCTGGTTTCCAGTCAGGCGGTTTCAAACACACCTGGGAGGTACAAGCACACCTACATCTACTGCTTTGTAAAATCTGTGTTTGCTGCCATGTGCCCTAAAAAAAATTCAGAATGAAGCAAATAAGTAGCGCTCATGAAGAGTTCAGAACCTTCTGCAAACAATCCCACAATGCAATAGTTCAAATTTGATAGAAAAATCTCTTTTTGCTTCCCTGCAGCTGTCTGTGATGATGCAAAAATAGATGATGATAGTAATAAAGTAAGTTGAACTATTGTGTGTCTATTACATGAGTAATACGTAGGTGTGATAATAACACAGTCCAAGTATCATTATCATACCATTATCTGTTTATTGTTGTATCTTTTGCTTTACTGTTGCTAATTTCCAGCCAATCAATCACATATCAGATGGGGCGGGACCACTGGTTGCATATAAAGATGGACGAACCCTTTGCTCAAATTTCTTGAAGAGTGGCGTGGCAGTCACCATCTTGACAAGACCTGACTCCTGTTAACTTCTGGCTAATCCAAAACATGAACAAATAGATAGCTCAATAACTTTAAGCCTCAATAATATTTAAGCAGGTGACTTTCCCTCTCCCTCATTCCCACTCCCAACCCAACCGGTCGAGGCAGATGGCCGCCCTCCCTGAGCCTGGTTCTGTTGGATGTTTTTGTTTCCCCCTCCCTATCCTAGGGGTTTTTATTTGGTTCCTTCCCACTGTCGCTGACTGCTTGCTTATAGTGGATCCAAATGCAACTAGGGATTGTTGGGTTTTCTGTTTTCTGTTGTTTCTGCTATGTAAAGCGCGATGTGATGACATGTGTCGTAAATATGCGCTATATAAATAAAACTGAATTGAACTGAACTGAGTTACATAAAAATCCACCTTCAGTCCAACTGTCATGAATTGGGGAAATTTTCTATACAGACCAAAACAATCAGTAGCATCAGGCTGAAGACACATTTAGTTCTGCTGTAAAGATGGGCATTTTAACATGCGGTCTATGGGGACTGACTTGCTTTTAGAACCAGCCTCTAGTGGCCATTCGAGGAACTGCAGTTTTTGGCATTTGCGCATTGGCTTTATTTTTCAACCCTGGAGGAAATTGGTCACTCTGGCACTCCAGAAAATGGGCTTATGGCTTCAAGCATATTATAAAAGGGTTGTAATTAAACCCATGCCATGGCATTTTCCTAAGCCTAACTGCGTAGTTTTGGTGCCGAAACCTAACCAAAAAGCACGTGAAGTCCAAACCTAAGAACAATGGTGCCACAGAAAACCCCAGTCTGGTTGCAGGCAACCCACCACTTCCTAACATAAATATTGTGGCTCTGTCAGAGGGGAAGTGTTTCCTCCTAAATCATAGTCTTTCCTATTCCTGTCATAGTCAGAAAATACATCTCTTCCAAAACTTTAATGAGAATGTTGTCTAGCTGTACAGGAATGTGAGTTTTGTGAGACAGGGTTGCTCTGCTAGATAAATGAGTGTGTTGTACTTAATGTTGATGTTTCAGTGGCCAATGGGGCCTAAAACACAACTAAAAGTGTTAATAGGAAGAGGGACAATTTAGCAAATGTGATAGCTGGTGTATTATTTTATTTTTTCACCATAACCCTCACAAAGTACCTGTTTATCCATCTTTTTTATGTATCAGGATTGTTAAAATTTTTGTTCAATTGCTGTTTTTATTGTTTCACAATAAAACCCTTGAGGAACAGCTTTCACCCTTTATTCTAAATGAGCTTTACCTCACTGCATAGCTGGGCCTTGACACACAGCGTAACAGTGGAATAGATTGTGTTTTACAGTTCTAGTACTATGAGCATGAGCAGAATCATCAAGCAGGGCTGTATGAGTTTAACCTCTCAGTGTGTAGCAAATCCGCACTCGATTAATCAACCTGTTCACTCAACCTTTATTTACACTCAGGGATCCTGCATTAAGAAAGAATACCCGAAGCCTGCACATCTGGTGTGATACAATGAAGTGCACATCCAATTCAGAACTTATGGAACACATGGATGGGTTGTAAAATATGACGCGCTAACCACAGCACTGTTTTATGCAGAATGGGTGGTGAAGTTTCTCAGACAATCCGATACGTCGTTCCACCACGACCACTTGTCACCACTAGAATCTTATTATGGCTGATGTAAATCAACAGCTGGCAAACTTTCTACACTTTTCAGGTCTGCGGGGGAAAAGGAATGTTTCATGCTCAAATGGCTTTTTCGGTTTAAGTACCACTTCAAAGCTGACCTAAACACGTTTTTATTGTAACAATGGGCCGAATCACCATGCAAAACCTCAAAGCTGCCATTTGTGGTGATGAGTGAATAGAAAATAATTATGTCTGTCTTTCAACTCATTATTTCGGTTTTGTGTCAGTCTCTTTGGTCCGATCATTTTCCCCGACAAAAACGAACCTGCTGTCCATCCCCAGCAACTAGCGGTGGAACGTAGAGGAGCGCTGTGGTGGAGCCCAAAGCTGAGTTCAAAGGAAATGTTTCAACTAGATGTGCAATTTGCTTGCTAAAACATCCATCCATCCATCCATTATCTGTACACCGCTTAATCCTCTGTAGGGTCGCAGGGGGACTGGAGCCTATCCCAGTCGACTCAGGGCGAAGGCAGGGGACACCCTGGACAGGTCGCCAGTCTATCACAGGGCTACACATATAGACAAACAACCAAGCACACTCTCATTCACACCTACGGACAATTTAGAATAATCAGTTAACCTCAGCATGTTTTTGGACTGTGGGAGGAAGCCGGAGTGCCTGATGGAAACCCACGCATACACAGGGAGAACATGCAAACTCCACACAGAAAGATCCCAGGCGTCCTAACCGGGACGCGAACCAGGGATCTTCTAGCTGTGAGGCTTGCTAAAACATTTGCAAGTTCATAAGGAATGGAATTAATTAGCCGCTGTTTTGCTAATTCCCTACTTTCCTGCCATCAAGTCACCAGAAACAAATATGACTGCAGGTTTCATGCATCATGGACATCCGCTTTTTGGAGACTGAGGTATTACTGCTTTTATCAGACCCATGCTGGCCAAAGCATTGTCTGCAAACAACAACAAAAAACTCGACAAATATTGATTTAGCCAGGAGTGGTTGTCAGTGGAGACTTGTTTTTTTTCCCTCACTGGAGCTTAGACCTGTGACCCAGATCCCTTGAAAACTCCCTCAGCTTCATGAGGTGGTGGGAGAGACCGTGCGTTGGCTGCCTGAAATGACAAACAGCAGGCAGGCGGTGGCATGCTTTGCTTGCCAAATACAGCACTCCAAATAGTGCTGACAGGGAAAACATAGACACTTTTATCCAGGGTCCCCCACTTGGGAGTGAGATGTTGAGGGGAAAATCTCCTCCCGCTCGGAGACATAGACCCCCCTGTATTCACTATTTTTCGCTGCTTCTATAGTGGAAAAATCACACGAGTGCAGATTTAGAGACTTTCTTTTCCTTGCTTGCAGTGAATGTTTACCAGGGAGCCGGTATTTTTAGTGACATTCGGAGGAGAAGTCAAGATTTCTCGTGTAAAAGTTGAAAATAGATCGCTTGTACTGTGGAAAAAACAGGACTCCTGACAAACTTCTCCTTACATTTGTGGTTTTCATGTGACAATCGTGATCTGCTCTGTGTAACTGCTGCCCTTTTTGCACCCCGCGGAGTTCATTGAACATTCGAGCCATCCATTTTCTTTGATGGTTTTAATTCAGCCGAGCATACCGACCGCTATTGCACTGCCCACTGCAATGATTAACTGCATAGTGCTGCATTCATTCATTCAAGCATATCCATCAAAGTACGGATTCCTCTAAGTGGAAACAAGCTTTCCCAGGGACGCGGGCTCAGGAAACATCTGACCTGTATTAAAGAATGAATGGAGATTCCGAGCCGGGCTAGTTTTGTTTCGCCGGTTTAAGAGCTGTATCGTAATTTCAAATTAAAACACAGAGTTAAGCGCTATGGAAACCACTTAAAATAACATCGGGGGAAACGTGATTGCCAGCTGGCCACGTTTGCAGCTGCCAGTAGAGGAGGCTTGGACCTCAAGAAATCACTGTGTTTGGTCTTGTCAGGACGGATTTGGTAACAGATGGCTCAGGAGGAACAACATTGTGATGCCTCTTAACTCTGCAGACTGTACAGTATGGTTTAAGGTGGCGTAACTGTACCCAATAAAGTGTCAAACCAGAGAAACAGAATGACGATTTAACAATACAATACTACTACTATCACCATTTTTAACACTTCTGACTTTGTTTAGTGTGGAAGATGTCTCTAAATACTATAATACAGAAGCAAATTCAGAAAGTTGAGTCGGTAAATGCATTTAAACCAACACAAACTTGAAAAAGGGACTCAATTTGCATTGATTATCTGATTTCTAATGTACAATATTTAGCTCTAGTCTGCAGTTTAAAGCAGTTTTGAGCTCTGTGACTAGATTATTCTTTCACAGATGCTTTTTGGAAGTTGACATTTATGATTTTTTATGTATATAAGCCTGTATTTTTAACTTTTTTTATATCGAATAAATATATATTTTATATTGCAGCTGCTAAACATTTGAATTCTACAGCTATGAATGAGCAATATTTATTGATGTTTTAATGTTTAGGTACAGTTATCAATAAGCACTTTACAGTCTGCCTGGACTGCATTTATGACGGCCGCAAGAGATAATTTGGATTGCTCTTTTTATTTTATGTGATTTTAATGTGTCTATATGTTTCTTTGCTGTACCACAACCTGCCTCTGAGAAGACATTTAAGTTCTCTACGTATGTACTTCATGTTACACCTGAAACAGCCATGATTCCCAACAGGGCCACCCAGTCTCTTTCCTGTTTTCAAATCCCCACTGCAAATGTCTTGTTTGTCGACATCATAATCTAATGAATGCACAATGCACCTCTGTCCCCCCGGTGTACGTATACGCGGTACTCCACACATGTTCTCCATAGGCCCGTGACCCTTACAACCCCGGTCCTCCCTCTAATCTCATAATCTTTAGCGGAACAGCAGCCTCTGTGATCACTGGCAGGTCTAGTGCGGTGCATACCTTCCTCCAGTGGCGCTCAGGGGGGGGGGCGGATATGCGGAGAATATCACAGGTAATCCGCATCTCCTACAAATATCTGCCGCTGGATTTTTCTGATGAGACGTGGGTCCTGTGCTTACGGGTGGGCTGGGATCAAAACGTGGCCTTCTACTGGAAAGTGGAGGCAAACCACTTAACCCTGGGATGGAGAGGCGTTCCCTGAGATGACCTGCGTGATTGGGAAGCTGAGCCGTGTTTTTCAGCCTGGTTGTGCAATGTTGACAACTGGCGCCTCTGCCAGCAAATCACAGCCTAATGTCACCGTAAATACTATAACATTACGAAAGGCCATCAGAGCGTAATGAAACAGGCTTATATAGGCCATTAAGTAATCAGCCGGAAGACAGAGTGTAGTGTAACTTCATATAAAAGTCTATTTACTTGGACGGGAGAACAACATTGAGCTTTCAGTGAAAACACCGCACAGTGCCAGTGACTGGGAATCCTGCAGTTGTGTAACAAACCTCATTCCAGTCTCTTATAAAATAGATTTTATGAATACTTTTCGAAATGCCTGAGGGTGAAAAACAAAGCTGCCTGGATTACATTCATTCATAGACTTACGAAGCTGAGGACTTTAACATCGGGCTTCACACATGATGTTGTCTTAAGGTTAGAATGACTGTGCTTTTGGTTGAATATGGAAAAGGTAAATGCATTAAGGCATTCAGTAGTTCACCCCAGACGAAACCAAATGTCTTGAGTTCCCTCACTGAAAAAATGTTTCTTGTAAAATATATTCCTTCTAATCAATATTTGGTGTATATAGATGTAATTCAAAGGCAATGCTGGTCTTAAATTGGGCAATTTGAGAAAGTGGGCTCAATGTTTTAAGCACAAATTATAGAACTCAGGAATAAACAGGTAGACAAGGCTTTATCCACAAAAACAAGAGTAATTTGTAGACTTAAGCAGAGGCTGTGGTGGTGGTCAAGGTGGTTGGGTACATGCGTTTAGCTTCAACCCTATTTCAAGTCCAAAAATGTTCACAGCACTTTTGTAGCACGACTGGAGATCTCATTTTTAGCAATGATTTTCCCTAATAACCCTGAAACCTTAGAGCCATGTGGCGAACACATGAAAATGGAATGTGCGATGCTGTAACATAATGCTCAGCAGTGGAAGGAAGGAAATGTTCACATTATTTATGACCACAACACACACAATTTAGATTTCGGAGTTCAAGCCCATTTCTTTTTTTGGCGGTTTTGTCTCCAATCATTAATGGTGACAGATGGTTACTCCGCCGAGCACCAGGAGATGATCCCCTTCTGATATCTTATGGAGTCATCAGCAGCTGCTTGCCAAGCTTAATACGACTGGGGACCGTAACTCTCCAGGCAACTGCTACTAAACATGCCAGACAGGTCTGGCTCCCTCTCCCCTGCCGTCAGATCGATATCAAATTGTCTCACGGAGCATCAGCAATCAAGCGCGGCAGAACGGTGAGCACTCAGACGCTCCAGTCAAAGGTTACAGCCGGCCTGGCCAGCTTCACCCTCGGCCAATGTGTGACCGCCTTTTTAAAGAGTTCTTTGACAGTTTAACATCTCCCCCCTCCGCTCCTCCGCCTTCACCCCTCTCCCTGCCCTCCCTCCCTCCTCCCTGTTGTTTTCCTTTCTCAGTCGTCCTGATTAAACCTGGAGATCCCGGCGGGAGGCTCTGATTTCCCAGCCCTGACTGTTACTGTAGTGAAGTCAGCACTGCATGTCCTCACACAAGGCCAGTCAAACCTGCTGGCTACAGAAGACTGAGTAATGAATGAAGTTTGGCCAGTGCAACATCTGCAGGATGCAGGCATGCTGCTACTTTGAACTGTGAGGTCTGTTTGTCCTCATGTGCTGTTGTATAAAACTCTGTTGCTTTGTAGCAGCTTCTCGGTTTAATAACCATCAACAATAAGTATCATTTAACTAAAGCTTTGGAGATAAGCTATAAAAGTTGCAAATGAGGACTATTTTTTTTTTTTGGCTGCCTGTTGTGGAAATCTCTCCACCCGCTGTTCACCAGGAGACCCATCCAGTGATAAAGGCTGCAGGACATCTGGACCAAAATCACTTTAACAAAGACTTATTAATATGAACTTAATAAGTGGGTGAATAGTCCATTTGAGACGAATTAAAAAGCAAAAAAAAAGACAAAGCAAGCGTTATGGCTAATAGCTAATCTACGATGCGTTAGCAAGTGATTTATCAACCATTAATTTAAAAAATCCCCATTAAAATGTAGTTTCCACTTAACTGTGTGAATGAATTATTTCACGCCTCCAGTAAGCATATTAATATTCAAGGCGCACTTTTTACGGCTCCCGTCTCAGAGGGCCTTATGCACAGAGTTGGTCAAATGCCAACTAAGGATGGGCTTTTTCAAAGTCTGTCCTTGTGGCCTACATTTCTCCTGGCTCGCTGTCCTTGTTGTTTCTGTCGTCTGCACTAATATGCAGGCATCAGAAAGCTCATTCTGAGGAGAGTGATGTCTCTAAGTAGGTGTCAGGCCTGTGAATAAAAAGCAAATCCTTAAAGGTCTAGCAGGGTGAGGGGGGGGGAGCATCCTGCAAAATCTTAGTTACTTTTTAAAGATGATATTATGCTTCAACCTCTACAAAATCACTCATAATGGCACATATTATCATGGGAAGGTAGTTATTTACTGGTGCAGCTCAAGGTGGAAACCCATCAACATCAGCCTGGACACACTGGATTTCTGCATTGGTGCATTTCAGTGCAGTCAGTTCAGAGGGTAAGCAAATTACATCGCCCGGAGCGACTGCTGCCGAATGAATGGAGCCTTTTTTTTTACGATCACAAGGAAAACTTCTCCCGGGGGACGTGGAATTTCAGGAGGGTTTCCCCTTTTAAACAGACACGGGTACACTTTAAAGGCAAAAAGGTAATTTTGCACTTCCTCTGTTGGATAATGCTGTTTGAACTGCAGCAAAAATGCTCCCATTCATTGCAGCTCCACAAAGATGTTCATTTTTTTTTTGCTTTTAAAGAATGGCTTGAACCCGAGCATTTTTGGTGATTTGTGCGCAGAAACCTCCCAAGTTTACGCGAAGTTTAACAACTGCGTGAAACCAAACATAAAAACTCACCGTTCTGCTCCTTTACACTTGGAAGGTGAAATTTGCTGACGTGACTTGTTTCAGCTTCCGAGCCATATTGTTGGAGAAGCGATGCAAGAAGGAATAAGAATGGAAGGATCATTTGGATGAGTGGTGGTTGGCGATCACAGGGCGCTGTAGACGGGATGGTTTGGATCACCACACACATGCGTCGGTCACAGGGCACCAGTGCTGCTTTGGACACATTCGGACGCAGAGTAAAATCCACATAATCATCAGTCCCTCTGAGGAAAGCGCAATTTCACTTCGATGAATCTGAATAATAACAGAGCAAATCCTCTCCAGAGTCTCCAAACCAGCCGCTGCTGCGCAATGCAAGTGCGCACCTGTTGGTTCTGAGGGAAGTTGGGCACCGATTTGAGCAAAGTTTGGTTTAAGTGTTTATAATCCTGGCATCAGCTGCGAAATCGTCCCTTACGCGCGCAATTCATCTACGGTGCCAGATCAGTAGAAGTGCACAGATGCATGTTGGCCACAGCGGTGCGTCCACGGTGCGTTCTTCCCTCCGTCTGATGAATCCCCCGCAGATCTTTACGCATTACAGTGAGAGCTCACACACACACACACAGACAGCGAGGGGAGTCCAGCAACCTGATACAGTCTGTGCCCAGGAACCATTCGCAACACCGAGACGAGTTCTGTTGTCTGGCGCAGTCTGGAGTCATAACTTGGAGACTGAGATAAAATATCGCTGCGCGGCCGGGGTTGGGTTTTTGGAGACTGGCAACTGACGGCACAACAGGTGCTATACATAAAGTCAAACTTCCCAGCCGAGGAAACTCCCCGGGATGTTAACTATTCCGCTGCTGACTGCGCCAATGAGGTGTTTCACACACTTTCAGCCCCAGTTTTTCTTCCACTTGTTACAAAAAACAGCTTCACATGCTTCAAATATAGTTTTCAGGGAAAGTGAAGTGATGAAGGAGCTGGTCTGGAAACAAGGTTACTTTAGGAATAGCTTTGCAGACTCTTTTCTTCACAACTGAAAAACACCCTTTTGCACAAGAACACCAGATTAAATGACTGAAGTTTGAGTTATCACAGCTGTTAAAACCAGTAAAGGTGTTAGAATAATGTAAGACAAGAGAAAGAAATTTGTCTGAAGACATTTGTTTGAGGAAAGAAACTTGCATATGACAGATGTCACATGCAGGGGTGTTAGTCTTCCTAAATATCCTTTCCCCACTCGTTCTATTGGGTTAATTCATTGTGGCATTTGTGTCACAGTTAGATTTTTAGTCCAATGCATCAAATTTATCACATATGCATGAATAAACAATGAGTCCACAGCACATATTCACAACAGCAGCTTCAGGATGCAAAGTGAAACTTTCCATAAGGAATAAAATCCCCTAAGTAAGCTGGCTTTAACCATGGATTTATTGTTTAAAACCTCGATTCACTTTCCCCACAGAGACATAAAAGATAAACGTGTACCCAAACAAAACTTCTCCAACACACTGTTTTGCGCTTTGCCTAAATGTTTCTGTGGAAGGAAATGTTTAAGGGCTTCTCAATTTGTCATATCAAAGCAGAGACACCGCTTGGAACAATATTCCCTCCTGTTCCCAATTTCCTTTCTCCCCGGCACAATGTTGTACCTCATCAATTGCGTTTCATGTGGTTCCTCCCATCCCATTGTTGGCAAAACCCACCAGTGTATCCCCCTGCTTTATGGCGAGGCTGCTGCAGCACAGACACAACAATCAAAGGGGAGCTGGAGACATATTGAACCCATTGAGCCAGACACATGATGCAATGCCGCAGCAATTTACCCCCAGTCTCACATAGCTCAGAAACTACCACCTCAAAGAGAGCGCAGAGCAACCATCGCTGCAGCATCAAGGTATGAAGGGAGGGTTTTGTGGTTTTAATCAAAGTTAATGACTGAGGAAAGAAAGCATGGGGCATTGATACAGTCATTTCATACTTGTGTTGCCCCAGTGGAGAGGGGCATATAGAGGTCTTCATGTGTCTGCTGCAAGGGCCGAGGCCCTTTGTGTAAAGGAGAGTATCACATTCCAGCCCTGCAAGGGCCTGCAGCAGATGTCAGCACTTCACATTGTGGAATCCCTCTCTCTTTTACACACACACACACACACACACACACACACACACACACACACACACACACACACACACACACACGCAAACACACTCATTCACCCCATGAGGTTTTGTCTGTAAAAGCTGGGTATTTTGTCTCGTTGTCCACATTTGATTGCCGCTTCCATGGTGGTCTTGTGAGACGCCGAGGCTTTGATACAAAGAAATATAATAAACAGAGGAAATTAGAAACAAGGTGGACCTTTTGGGTCACGGCTAACATGCAGAGACATGCCAGCCAGGAGAGCTCTGTGTCCACCGAGCAGACTGGAGATGGAAATGTATACAATAGAGAATTCACAGTCATAGGCTCCCGGCTAAATCCCATTAGACTTGCTTCTCTTTTCGGGACACATACTGTCAAACAAACAAATGCCCTCTCCCAATCAGTCTGTATTACACAACGCATCTGTCACGGGCGCCGTGAAACACCGGTTTTGCTCCGAGCAAAACGAAGGGAAACACGAGGGAGTGGACGTTTCCCTAAATCCAAATCACAGCTCATTATTGCACCTTGAAGGAAAAGGCCTTTGAGATTACTTCATTTATATGGTAAAACCTCGCGGAGCAGCAGGAACCTTCACTGTGTGGCCCTGCGCCGAGTTATCTGTGGTTTCCATGGAAGGTGGAAAATATGCAGAGGAATCCAAAAAGCAAAAAAACCCCAACCTTTTCTCTATTTTCTTAATGATAAATTCATGTCTTCCTGACCTCTTATAATTAAAAACACAGATTTTCAGGTCATGCTGATAATAATGCTCTGAGATGCTGTGAGTTTCAATACTTGGCCACATTTTTATATCAAGGAGATCCAGAAGTTTTGAGGATTTTAAGGTCTTATGCTTGAGATGTGGAAAGCACAGCGTCATGGTGATTAATTGCCCCTGGCTGCACTTGGCTTTGAAACCAGAGCCCCCTGGTGGTGCCCCTCAGAGCTACAGGCAGCTCTTCACCCCGAGAGCTCGCTGCAAGTGCAAGTGGAAAACTCTCTTGGTTCTGTTCAAAACAACACTTGTTTTGATTCCAGACTGGGAAGCATATTTCATCCTGTGATTCAAATCATTTCCAGGTTAAAACATTACCCCGCTGTCCTCTAATGGAACCATCCATCCATCCGACCATTTTCTAATCTGCTTATCCGGCTCAGGGTCACAAGGAGGTTGGAGCCTTCATCTTCCAGCATGTTTGACTTCCATCTCTAAATCCACCCATCATTACAGTAAAGACAGGTCTACGGTTGTTTTTCACTGCCTGCTCTGTTCTTGTCATTCACAGTTTATGACTCACAGCTATCCCAGAGTAAAACGGAAGAGGTTCACATTCATTAAGTAAATAACCTGTAAGTGTTTTTTTTGGTGATGGTGATCTGGCAGTTTAGATTTTTCCGGCTATGGTACTCTCAAATTATTTATTCTCACGAAACTTTTCTGGTTGGGTTAGATTTTTACACCATTAAATTTAGGGAGTGCCAACATGGTCAATTGTACTCTATATCAAATCACCCCTCCTTGAGCGTTGGATAAACTTTTCCCTGGTGTGTTGAAAAAGTTTTACTTAAGAAAAGTCCGTTGTTTCACTCATGTAAAAGAAGTATCACCAAAACCTGCTTCAGTATCAAATGTAGAAGTACCAACTGGGTTGCTGATGTACTCACATGTAATCAGCTATTAATATTTAAACACTTCTTCAGTGCATCTATAATGCTCAGAGGTCTACCCTGTAAATCATGTTTTTCCTCCTGATCATACATTTTGTACATAAAATTCCAGTCTTCAAGGTAAGTACATCAGCTACATAAAGGAAGTAGTTTGAAGTGGTTTAAAATATAAATGCTCATGTGAAGTAGTCTAAGAGAGTTTAGAAACTGAACGTTACAAGTCTCTCATAGTATACAGTGTTGTGCATACATTGTCAGGCATAACATTATGAACACCTGACTAATATTGTGTTGGTCCCCTTATGAGGTCCAAAATCCTCTGAACCATTGGGCATGGACAAGAGGACCTCTCAGGGTGTCCTATGGGGTCTGGAACCAGGATGTTGGCACTGGATCCTTTGGGTTCTCTGGCTTGTCCAGTGGGGCCTCTGTCAATCCAACTTGTTCCACTGCATCCTGTTGATGCTTGATCAGAATGAGGTGTAGGAAGTTTGGAGGTCAGATGAACATGTTGGACCATTGTCATGTTCCTCCACATGTTCCTGATTGGTTGATGTTGTTTCCATGTGGTGGGGTGCATTTTCCTGCAGGGGTAGGCCAGTGACATTTGGGATTTCCATTTGCATGAGGGAGTGTGTTTGTTGTGGGACAATGTTTATTTGGATGTCTAAGTCTGATCAACACGGATGTTAAAATCCAAGGTTTTCCATCAGAACACCACATAGTACCAATATGATCAGTGTTATTCACTTGACCTGTCAGTGGTCATAATGTTGTGGCTGATCGGCGTATGTCTGTAAAACAAGCATCATCTTTGAGATTTTACTACTAGATGCTGCTTCTCTGGGTTAATTTCACACATCTCATTACTAGCATATTTCAGTTGATGTTATCAAAGGCACTGTGTACTGTAGATGCTGTAAAACAGTACTAAAGTACTTTGATTTCATTCTGGTCACTGAAACATCTTGTGTTGTACCTATTAATTGCATAAAACCCCAGATACACTTGTCTGATAGTTTAATCTAGTAGACTTGTCGGCAGCTACTGTTCACTTTACGCAGGTACCTGAACTGACTTCTATTTAAATTCATTTGCTGCTTTTGTGATGCTGTCTGACTCTATTTGTTATCTCTGCCTGTTGCTCTGAAAAGGAGACAGAACTGAATTTGCAGTGTGGCAGAACAAAGTGGGAAGAAAATAAGATACCTAACTTGAACTTAGGAGTTCAATTGTGTTGTAGAAATGATATATAGCTGCAACAATGGTCAAAAAACACTAAGGAAAGACAAATCAAGTGATGTGAATAAAGTAAGACGTCACCTGATCACATTAACACAGGAGCTATTGTGTTGCAAGCAAAACAGTGTTTGTTATAAATCTCAATCTCTGAATCTTTTTCATTCTGTGTAACCTTTTGAAAAAGTTGGACATCTCTTTTTTGGAACGAACTTCTTCTCCTTGAGGATTTCCCTTCTTACGCCAGCAGGTCCAGAACTGTTGGGAAGGAGTTCTCCATTCTCAACAGAAGTCTGGTTCAGTGCCTCCATCATAATTTTGGTCGGTGTTGCAGTTACTAAACATTTGCTGACAGGGAAGACTCAGTTTCCATTATGGCAATCTGATTATTTAATGATCCAAGGGTCAGAGCTACTCCACTGCCAAACCTCATCAATGTGTTATTGTGCTGGAACCCATGCAGCACTGTGCTCAAAAATGATCAATTTTAGGAGTTCTGTGAGTCTGTAACTCTGTGCTCGCCTATTCTAAAAACTGTATTTTCTAAGTATTAATACTGCATAGTGGACAGTTGTTTGGTAGTCAGACAGTATGCACTGGTTTGTGTTGTTGAAAGATGTTGATTGGATCTAATACACCAATCAGCCACAACATCATGACCACTGACAGATGAAGTGAATAGCATTGATCATGTTGGTACTATGTGGTGTTCTGCTGGAAAACCTTGGATTTTAACATCCATGTTGATGAGACTTAGACACCCCAATAAACATTGTCCCACAACAAACACACTCCCTCATGCAAATGGCAATACCAGATGTCACTGGCCTACCCCTGCAGGAAAATACACCCCACCACATAGAAACAACATCAACCAATCAGGAACATGTTGAGGAACATGACAATGACCCAACATGTTGATTTGACCTCCAAACTTCCTACAGCCCATTCTGATCAAGCATCAACAGGATGCAGTGGAACAAGTTGGATTGACAGAGTCCCCACTGCACAAGCCAGAGCACCCAAAGGATCCAGTGCCAACGTCCTGGTTCCAGACCCCATAGGACACCCTAAGAGTCCCTCTTGTCCATACCCAATGGTTCAGAGCATTTTGGGGGAACCAACACAATATTCAGCAGGTGGTCATAATGTTATGCCTGATCGGTGTATATTGTGTTCAATTCCTTGATCAATTGGATGATTCAGCAACTAGCAAATGAAAATGGCTGTGATTCATCCAGTTTTTTTTTTTACTGTCCTTGTTAAATTGAATGTATTTGTACATAAAAAACAGAAAATGCAAAGAATCTTTTTGACATGTTAAAATCCCTTAACAAGCAACTGATGCCGTTCATGAGATTATCATTTGAAAGTTTGCATTAGTCCAGCAGGACCAAAATTCAAGTAAAACAACAACAACATGGCAATTAATCAGGGCACAAATGTAGGTACATTTAAGTCAGTATCAGTCTAATTCTGAAAAAGGGGCCAACAGGTTACCCTTTGAGATGCCATCTACAATGTAAGTATAGTACTATTCAAAAATGACATTCACTACAATTCTGTATTTTCTCTTTATGTCTTAATCCTTTAAAACACATTATGTTTCCATTCTGTAGAAACAAGAGATTTATGCATAAATCTACTGTATTTGCAGTCAATTCAAGACTATTTCTAAATATTAGATTAGAAATATAGCAGTGCTTTGCAAATACCATTAGTCTCGCCTGTCTGTGTTTAATGTTCATCCTTCATGATTTACATTATTTCTGACAGCTCCTATGACAAGTGCTTCTTCCCCTTCCAAGCAATACATCTCATGACTGTCATCTAAAGTTGTGTTCTTGGAGCTTCTCTGGGTTCGGTTAAGTAGCCACCCATAACTTCTGGAATGAAAACAAACCCGTTACTTAGCAGCAAATAGTGAAACAGATCTGGTGTTTCTTCGGGTCTGTCAAAGCCCTTTTATTTTTCATTTGAGTTAGAATGTGACAACACGTAGTAACTCTTCTGAGCTGCAGTATAGTAGCAGAAATGTGGTTTTCATGCCAGGTATTATTATACCACGGTAGATTGTTTCAATCCAGCCTGACATATTTCTGGAATGGCACACGATTGTCCATCACAGCCGTGGCTCAGAGCCAGCCGGTGAACATTTTTCTAAACAACACAAAAGGACCCTTGTGCTCCATGGCTGGCCTCTTGATTGTAACACCAGAACCATGCTCTGTGACATAAATCATTAATCTCTATGCATATGGTGCCGATTAATTTGTGTATGCAAATGGAATGCCATGTCAGTCAAGATTATACTGTGGGGATCAACGTGGAGAGGCCTCCCAAGTTGTTTGACACAAAATGATGAATGAGATATGGATCAAAATTGTGGGGAAAATCAGCTCAGTTGTGCTCTGCGATGGTTTTTATTTTCACTCAGGAGAACAAAAGATCAGGCTTCCTGCTCGCTTTCTTTTAATGTGTCCCGACCGAACTCACAAAATGAATGAGAAGTGACACAAACAGCCCTGGGGTGTTTATAAAAAGGTTCCTTAAGTAGAAAAGTCATAACCACAACCAAATCCGGACACATGCTGTGGTTCCTGGAAATAAATTCCAAATCTGCTCAGGGAATTGCTCTGGTAATGCATGAAAAGCACATGAAAAGTGATTTCTATCATCACTCAGATAATCATTTCTATTTTTAAAGACCGAATCGTATTTCATTACAGCAGTCCACAACATTTTTATATGAACCATTTGGACATGCAGAGTTAAAACCTGGGACTTATGAGCACAGTAATGAAAACACTGAGAATAAGTGAGTGAGTGCTGCAAGTTTTTCACATCCAAAAGCTCATTATATTGATTATAGGATGTGAGTCGTCTCAATTCCAAATGATCATGTTGCAATAAAGCCTATATATTGTATAGAAACCTACCTAAGGTGACTTAGCAGACAGGTAACCCATGCAAACAAGCTTTTAAAGAGGAATCTCTTTCATTTCAGTGGTTGCCGACATTATATCCAAACAAATCTAAGCCAGATACACACATCCATCCATCCATTTTCTATACACTGCTTATTCCTCTGTAGGGTCGCGGGGGGGCTGGAGTCTATCCCAGCTGACTCGGGCGAAGGCAGGGGACACCCTGGACAGATTGCCAGCCTATTGCAGGGCTACACATAGAGACAGACAAACAAGAACACTCTCATTCACACCTACGGACAATTTAAAATCATCAATTAACCTCAGCATGTTTTCGGACTGTGGGAGGAAGCTGGTGTACCTATTGAAAGCCCACGGTGCACAGGGAGAACATGCAAACTCCACACAGAAAGACCTCAGGCGTCCTAACCGGGATGCAAACCGGGGATCTTCTAGCTGTGAGGCGACGCTGCTAACCACCGAGCCACTGTGAAGCCCCCAAATACACACATATACATGTAAAAGTGCATGTTGTCAGACCAGAATGTGCACTGTTTGACTCAGCTCCCATCTCCATGAGCAGAGGGACATTTTTAGATGTAACTCGCCACCAACAGAAAGCTCAGCTGCACTGTAAAGGAACATCAATCATGTGCCACATAAAGCTGCTCTATGCGATCCATAAAATGACTTTATACACAATGTTTTCAGACTGGGTATAAAAATCAATGGAGTGACTATATCAAGGTATAATATTTGATGAGGGTTTAACAGTTTGGGCGTCGGCCAAGACGTGACAGTTAAAATAAATATCATAACACGTCTTTCATTAATTTCAGTCACGTCATTCATCTGTTCTCCAATTCATTCACAGAGGTATTAGTGCAATCCAGTGACCTAATCAGTGGTCACTCCACCACACACATACAAAAACGGAAGATCCCACACTGTATCTGGACTTATTACAATTAAAGGGAAACATTTCAGACATCCAGTATCTCAAAATATAATTTAGTACACAGTTTACTACATATAACCACAACAACAGAGAAGACTGCTCACTTGAAAGTTGTCCAGAAACCTATCATCGACATCCTGCACAAGGAGCTGCAGAAGGTCGGCTGTTGGCATCGAAGGACAATAATAGAAAGTTGACTTGAAGGAAGATGGTGTGGGAGGAAAAGGTGCACAAGCAACAGGGATCCTGCAGCCTTGAGAGGACTGTCAAGAAAAGTCGATTCAAGAACTTGGGAGAGCTTCACAAGGAGTGGACTGAGGCTGGTGGAAGCACAGGCATCTTCAGGAAAGGAGCTACAGCTGTCACTTTCCCACTCCTTACTCCTGAACCAGAGAACTGGGCTGTTGCTCAGTGGTCTAGAGTTTTCTTTTTAGATTAAATTAAATGCTGCATTTAATTTACATTTAAAAAAGGTTCTAGAGTCTGGGGGAAGAGTGTAGGGGCACAGGAGCCAAGTTGTCTGAAGTCTTGTGTCAAGTTTCTGCAGTCTGTGATGATTTGTGGTGTCATGTCACCTTCTGCTGCTGTTCCACTGTGTTTAATCAAGTCCAAAGTCAACACATTGTCTACCAGGAGATTTCAGAGCCCTTCATGCTTCGATCTGCTGACAAGCTTCTCAGAGATGCTGATTCCCTCTTCTAGCAGAGCTTAGCACATGCCTACAGAGACAGAACTACCAGTGAACTGTTTGCTGACGAAGGTATTACTGTGCTGATTATCCGGCCAATTCACCTGCAACTGAACTCCACAGAACCTCATACTGGGTACGTTCCAAGATAAAAATGAGACACATCCAACTCAGAAATACAGACGAGCTGAAGGCAGCCATCAAAGCAGCCCCGGCTTCAACAGCTCAGCAGTGCCAATATTGTAACAGCAAACACAGCAAATATTCTAATAATTTGAGATATTGGATTTCTGATTTTCACAAGTCATACTTCATAATCAACAAAATTAAAAAACAAAAATGGCTTGAAATATTTCACTTTACATGAACGAGTCGTGAATATATACATTTACACACACACACACACATATATATATATATATATATTTTTTTTTTCTTCATTTTCTTAAATAACTGATGGAAAATATAAAACTCTTTTTTAACAATACCTACCTATATGTCTGTATATATTGTAAAAAAAAAAGAAGTTTAATGTGAAAACATCTGTAATTATACAAGATATCTCTCATTTAACAGACAAATCTATGTGAAATTACATCTAGTAAATCAAAACTAAATATACGTGAAAGTGCGATTAAGTTTTAAATCTCTTTATATTTAAAAAATTGCAGTTTGTGGTGCTTTTTTACTGTAATTGGTTTTAGTATGGTTTTACATTAGGCATTTCTATTTTTTGTAATGTAATTGATATTTTTGTGTATTTCAAAAACACAGGAAAAAAATCTGTAAAATAGAGTAAAATTTTAATTTATTTTTATTATTATTTATTTATTTATATTACATTTTTTACAGTGTGCAAATGAATATTTTGTGATATTTAAATTTTTTTTAAAAAATCCAGGAAAAAACCAACACAAAGACCTAATCTGGCAGCAAAATAATAATTGTTTGTTTGTTTGTTTTGGTGACATTACAAGATTATTTTGATATTTAAACACAACATTATATACCACTGGGCTCATGATTTCAGCTCTGATCATTTGGACCTGGCAGATGATTGTGTTTTCTTCCTCACTCCCTCATTCACTCAGTTACATTCTCATTTAGAGCTCAGTCAGACAATCACATCTCAGTCTCTCCAGTGATAAAAGAGTCCTTATGCAAAATAAATCTTTATAAGAATGTTACATAAGTCACATTAACACCACCAGCAGCTCTCTGCCCCTGATGCCTCAGCTCTATTGCATCCATAATTTGCCCACTGTCGCTGCTTTATGGCCTGTACAGTCCATCTGGCGCTAAACAGCGCACAGACACCGCCATAAATAGTGGTGCGTTTGGCTCCATCACGTGAATCGGAGCACTTTCCTCTCCGCTGCCGTCACGTCGCGTCACCGTGGATGTGGCTGTGGAGGCGGGGAGCGGCTGTCCGTGGTGCTGATGGGAGTGATGCTCTCCGGCTCCGTGCAGCCGCTACTGCGCATGTTGCATGACAGGTACACGCAAAAAGCCTCCATCTTGGGCATCCCGAGCTGAGGCGAAAGGGCAGCAGCCATATATACATACACACACACACACACACCGACTCCAAAATAACAACAAGGAGAAGCGCGCTGGAGGAGGGAGGAGGAAACTAAACCAAACAAGAAATACTGGCAATTTGCCGAGATGTAACTTTTATTGTGTGTCTCTCTCCTGAAAAGAAACCAATCGGCTCCAGCGGGGGAGATCCAGAATGGAAAAGAAAGACGGCGGCGCGTCTGGACGCATCTGGTAACGACTGCTCAGCTGTTCTGGACCCGGTGGTTTCTTCTTGAGGATTTGACCGGTGCCAGAGCCGACACGGTGAGTGCGCGTGTTGTTTTTGTATTGTTGTTTTATTATTCCGGTGCGCTCTGAGAGAGAGAGGAGAGGAGAGGAGAGGAGAGGCGCGTTCACATGTACTGGCATCCTCTCCTCCCCCGCATCCCCCCGTCATGGTGGTCGCTGTTTTTTCCCCCATGTTGTTGCCTCCTCCACGGTCCCTCTCCGCTCCTCCTCGGGCTTCAGAGTGTCGGCCTCTGCTACTTTACTTTACTCTTGTTCCGGAGAGACCCGATGCGTCGTGCAGCCACAGGTTGTGAGGAGCAGGCTCGCTTTATTTGTTTTGTTGCATATGAGTGTATTTGATCGTGGAGCGCGTCCAAGGCCCTGTGCTCGCAGGTTCATGCATTTAGCAGTCAGATAAGGACAGATCTATAGTATTGTAGTGTGCATTATTATTATTATTATTATCATGCGAGAAATAAGTGATGTTGCATTTTATTTATTTTTTTGCCAAATCACACACCTGCATTGGTCCCCATCAATATTAATAGCTTTAAATTAATAATCACTCATTAAAGTTAATGCTTCCTCCTCCTTGCAGGGTTTTATTTTTACACAGAATTGCAATATTTATGGTCCGGGATGCAAAAACCCGCAGCTTGTGGAGGTCATGTGTGCATATTGACCCACAGGGCAGACCACGCCAGGCCGCTTGAGTCACTGTCAGTCACCACATGACAAAAGCCTCTGCAGTTAACATTGCCGGTAGTGAAATTAAAAAAAAAACAAAAAAAAACAGCAAGGGCATGGTTGACTCACACAGGGCCGAGATCGACTTCTTGTCTCACTGTGATGGCCTGGCTCATTTGTTTGAATGTGTTGAAAGTGTGCACACAGGCTAATGTGTGCATTAGTACAAGGTAAGCATAATTCCCCAACAAAGACAGGTAAACATCTCAGCTAACAACCCAGTCAAGGCCAAGTAAATGAGAATACTGAGGAATAAAGATGCTTTTTCAACGTCACAAATCCTCTTGGACTCTAAACGGATCTCAAAATAGGCACATTTCAGGGGCTGTGAAGTGTTCCGCAAAATACTTTTACGACTTTTCCTGAAAAGTTTGAACTTTCACGATGAAAAAAAGAATTTATCCCAACGCCGAGGCTGCTCTGCAAAATAAATCCGAACCCTTAGAACACTAGCGTCGGGTGATTTTCACCCATGCGATTTTGAGGTGACGTGATTTCCATTGTGTTGCCATTGTCTGAGTTGCTTCGGGTAGCTTCATGCCGCTCCCTGACATCACAGAAGGTATCCTATTTTCCTGCTCCCATCCCTGGTTTTTTCAACGGGCACGTGTTTGGGTGATTTCTTTTTGGTTGGAATATACTGTATGTGTATAAAATATATCTCTCCCACAGTTGTCAGTGATGCCGGGAGACTGGGTCTTCACCGGAAAAGTTCCCCTGCTCCATTATTATTTTATTTTCGTGAACAATTCCCTAATATTTCACTGATTTTAGAGCCTTTTTTTAGGGTCTGCCCGTGATACCTTTTTTCGTTTTATGAGACGTTGCTCAGGGGAAAATAAAAGAAGAGTACTTCAATTTGCCATGTAATGTTGCACTTTTATATATTTTGATGAAAAGTATTTTTTAATGGGTATATTATATCAGGGGCTCGGTGGTTAGCAGCGTCGCCTCACAGCTAGAAGATCCCCGGTTCGCGTCCCGGTTAGGACGGGGGTCTTTCTGTGTGGAGTTTGCATGTTCTCCCTGTGCAGCGTGGGTTTTCACCGGGTACACCAGCCTCCTCCCACAGCCCAAAAACATGCTGAGGTTAATTGATGATTCTAAATTGTCCACAGGTGTGAATGAGAGTGTGCTTGGTTGTCTGTCTCTATGTGTAGCCCTGTGGTAGACTGGCGGCCTGTCCAGGGTGTCCCCTGCCTTTGCGCGAGTTGCCTGGGATATGCCCCAGCTCCCCGCGACCCTACAGAGGATTGAGCGGTGTATAGATAATGGATGGATGGATATTATATCGGGTAAAATATACCCAACGTTCGTGATGGTGTTACTAATTGTTACATTAGTGTTCTGGGGTTAAGGAGATAGTAGACGACAAAACATTCTGACAAAGGTGCAGAATGACACGTGCTTGGCGAAGAACCACAATGTGTCAGAGGGCATATCCAGATGTTTAGATGTGTCTTGTTTCGTAATACAACTCACTTATTCTCAACACTGGGCCGCATATTAGGCGATCCTCTGCGTCTTCGCCCGTCCTTGTCAGGAAAGACTGTAGCCAAGAGTCTGAGATGGGAGTTGTCATGTTGAGAAATGCCAAAGGGAAGATAGTATAGAGAACTTATAGGTCACATAAGATACAGCTTCTAAGCAATGTGGCCGGGCTGCCAAGTCAAACACTTGACACCACTCCAGCTTTTGCCATCCGATACGTGCGGGTGTTAGCGTTGACGAATGTTGGCCAGTGGAACACCGACCCGGGCCTTCCATCCGTTTCTCTGGAGTTTTCCTAAATCAATAAAGCCACAGCTGACTTGGTTTTTGGGGCAGGGCGAGGTGTTCGCATGAAGGCAAGAAAGGCCCCGAACAGAGCTGAGGAAAGGATTTCTGCTGGTGGAGATGATGATCAATGTGCAGGCGAGGAGTAGACGGGGAGCTGCTGGGCCAAGGCAGTGAGAAAGAGAGAGAGAGTGTCTCCGTCTAGACAATAAACTGCCTCAGTTAATATACAGACTTGCTGGCAGGCTGTGTGTGTGTGGGGGGGGAGGCTGCTGGCTTTGCTCTTGGTCTCAGTGTCCCTATGCAATGAAAGGGCACCGCTTTCCTGGATGGGGAATGAATCACACAGGTAGTGTGGTTGCTGGCTGATTAATGGGCCCTATCAAGAAAAGCAAAAAAAAGCATTCTCCGTGTGTTTATTTGTATATGTATAGTTTTGTAGAATGTAAACACACAGGAGCGCATTATCTGTTATGCAGCTACATTTTAGCATCACGGCGCGCGGGAGAATTGAACACTACAGCGACCATAAATCACACCAAGTGTTATGGATTCTAAACATGATAAAGCAAATCTCCAGCTGCACGCAGAAAACGGCCCCTATTAAGCCTTTTTTTCCCTTTTCAGGCTCGAGACTGAAGTAATATTTATTTCAACCACCCTCTAAAGGTCACATTCAGACCGCGGGAGTCCTGAGTGACCATCGTTATTCAGGTGCATTACTCCAATGATTGAATTTATGCCTGAACTTGCTCCACTTTATTAAACCTTGTCAGATTGATTCATTTATATTTCAGACATTTACTGTATGTGACACGCATCCGGAGTAAATGGGGAATGCGTCATGTCATGAAAGTTACAGACTTCAGGAAACAGATAAAGCGCTCCGAAGCTTCGCGCTCCCACCAAGGGCGAAGCTTAATCAACCGCCGTCTGCCGTCACGTGCAAACGGAGGGCGAGATTTGCTCGACGTGAAACGAAAAACAATTGGGTTATTAAACTGCACGCCTCAAGCAATTTAAAGCCTGTTTCCCCTCTGCTTGTATTTGAACGGTTTCGTTTTCCTCCACAGGCTTAACTCACGCCAGAATGGGCATGAGGAAGTTCGCCATATTTCTATTGGTCCTCTCTCTCTGTGTGGAGGGAGGATCCGCCAAAGAAAAAGGAACAAAGAAGGGGAAGAAGAAAGGGAAGCAGGTTTATTGTCCATCGTAAGTATGGGTTTGCTCTGTCACATTGTGTAACAGACAACATACAGTGTGTATCCCATGTAGCGTTTATTGCAAATACTCAGCGCAGCAGTGGCTTGAGTTTCAGAGGGATTTCAAACTAATCTATGACGGATTTGCTCAAACTGTTATTTGCACTGCATGATTTAAGAGGGGTCAGAACTGCGGGACAGGTTGAGACAGCCTGACTTAGAGACTAACCAATACCAGGCCAAGCCAAAGATGCTGGAACTTACATTTCCCATAATGCAGCTGACTCTCACTGCAAGAGTCTTTTAGGATGCAAGACCTCCATCAACAACAAACTTCCATTGCATTAATAACTTTTTTTAAGTTATTAATGCACAAGGTGAAGCTAAGATAACCCCGATTAGGACTGCACAGTGCATTGTTTCAAGAACGACATCACAATGTGTGCAATAGTTACTCCGCAGGAGGGAGGATACCCCTAGTTTTCCTTTTCAAAATGCATCCACAGGACAAAGGGTGTAGTCCCATATCCATTCTATTCTAAGGATAATTAAGTATAGTACTCCAACTGTAGTATGCCAAAAATGCTTTTACATTCTACTATATCCGATCCATCTGATTTTGCAAGTAGGCAATCCAGCATGCTTTCCTCACCCTTCTGACCCACAATCCTCTGCACACTTATGCCACATAAATCATGTACGCCAATCAGCCACCACATTATGACCACTGACAGGTGAAGTGAGTAACATTGATCATATTGGTACTATGTGGTGTTCTGATGGAAAACCTTAGATTTTAACATCCATGTTGATGAGATTTAGACACCCAAATAAACATTGTCCCACAACAAACACACTCCTTCATGCAAATGGAAATCCCAAATGTCACTGGCCTACCCCTGCAGGAAAATGCACCCCACCACATGGAAAAACATTACCCAATCATGAACATATTGAGGAACATGACAATGGACCAACATGTTGATCTGACCTCCAAACTTCCTACACCCCATTCTGATCAAGCATCAACAGGATGCAGTGGAACAAGTTTGATTGACAGAGGCCCCACTGCACAAGCCAGAGTACCCAAAGGATCCAGTGCCAACATCCTGGTTCCAGACCCCATAGGACACCCTGAGAGGTCCTCTGGTCCATGCCCAATGGTTCAGAGAATTTTTGAGCACATAAGGGGGACCAACACAATATTCAGCAGGTGGTCATAATGTTGTGCCTGATCAGTGTATGTCACGCAAAGACTGCAACAGTTGATTTCAAGTTAGACTTTTATGACAAAGTAGTACATCCCAGTACGTACTTAAAGTATAAAGAAGAAAAAGCATGTGATTTGGACTTAAGTGACACGCAAGCTCCACATGTGTGCAGCAGAATAAGCGAGTAGCATGAGAGAAGCGAAAGACCAAAAGATCTAGTCGCAAAATGAAACACTACGCCAGCTGTGAGGAAACATTTCGGCTACAGAAAAGACCGAAAACAGGTACTCCATTGGCAGTGTCTTGCACTACACGAGGCAACACAGCTAATTAGTTTGACCGCTTAAATCACCACCACAAAGCTCTGTATAGTGGGTGTAAAGACAGACCTGAATTACATCCAATTCAAAGCAAAACATAACTATTTTAGATGCCCTTTTTCAGTGTTACACCATATGAGAAAGGTTTCAGATGTCTCATTTCAGCTTTTATTATTATTTTCTTACTTTTTAATGCAGATGAACTCCCCAACAGAACCACCCTCGTCATCCTAGAACGATTAAATTCTCTCGAAAAAGCACAAATAAAGTCATTTGGTGATTTTTTCAGATTACAAAACAATATTGCAATGCCAATATTTTCCAGGATTGTGCAGCCCTAAATCTGATTACATCACCGGCGTTGTTTTCCCAGACTTGACTAAGCTCCTACCGAGACACGGAGGACAGTCTGTTTTATGTAATGCTAGTTGTTACTTTTCAGGTTTTACCCAAACGTTTGAATCCGAGCAGATACGAAGTTCAATCCATATATGCAACACCCACCACAAACAAGGCATGTTTAAAACCCTGTACACTGGTAAAATAAAGAGTTATGTTATCAAGGCATGATTAAACTAAAGAATACTGTGCTGTACTCATAACAGAATGAACCATAATACATGCCTATCATGCCTTTGGAGGCTCCATTATCTTTCTGTATTATAGACCTGCACCCTCTGCTTCCTTAAATGGTAACAAATGGCCTCACAATGAAGCTTCTAGAAACGAGGGATAAACTGTTTGATGTAGTCCCAGTATTGGCAAGTGTAAGCTGTATGACATGTTTCGTGTTTAATGCTGCAGATGTCTTTGTGGATCAAGGAAACCACTTGGTTCCAGTTTAGCTCTTGTGCTTGAGGTTGTCAGAAAGGTCTGTTAAAAGAGAGAGAGGGGAGAAAAAAAAGAGGGTTTAGTGGGTGGGAATTGTGTGTTTCACTTTGATCAGGGGAACCGCAGAACATATACACACCACGCGGCATTTCTGCGGAGCACTTTAACTCATCCTCAGCGCATGATAAGGTTTACATAATGATATGTAAAGTGCTTTGAGGAAGGGGAAATTCTTTGGCAGGAGAATTCATTGCCACCCAGGAGGAGGATTTCTGTTTCTGCTTTCTCTCCTGCCAGATCCCGTCCTCCCCTTCCCCTCAGTCTGTCCCATTGTTTTTTTTCATTAGTCAAGCTCCGAGAACAAATGATGTTTGGCTGTACGTCTTTGAAAATTCACCACTTTGTGTTTTGGTGGTGATTTTGCAGTGGACGGCTGGTTTTTGCTATTTTGCAGATGACTCAGGGGCAAAATAATGTATTGGTTTAAAAAAAAGTGGAAATACTTTGCAAAAAAAATGCTGTTTGTCATGATGAATCATTTATACTAGTCATACACCTGACAGATTCATTTATACAGAGGTAAAATCTTATTTAGTGGTGTACTTAGCAGCTTGTTTCAAGAATAAAGTGCTGATAGTCAAGTAGAATCTATCTAGTAGCATCTTTTACTTTTCAAAATGACCAAACTGAACATTTTTTTGCCACATTTCTCCAATTTTTAACACTCCAGCTGTTTTGTTTATGTCCAAACACTTGCAAATCAAATGACAATACAACTTCAGCTGGCCTGTATTTTGTACGAGTTTACAAGTTAGCATGATAAGATGGTGAATGTAACTTTGCTTTGGCACTATGAGCATATTAAAGACTATTAGTAGCACTGAGCTTATTCTGCACAGTTAAACAAAGTTTTTAGCATCAGCACTGGTCACTACCTGGAGCACCTCCTAAACGGGCCTGGGTCATTTGAACGTGGCAGTGCTGATTGAATTAGCAGTTAGCATTAGCATTTAGCAAGTAGCTAAATAGTAGCATTGGCACTGGTCACTACCTGGAGCACCTCCAAAATGGCCCTGGGTCAGTTGAATGTGGCAGTGCTGTTGAATTAGCAGTTAGAATTAGCATTTAGCAGTTAGCTAAAAGGTAGCATCGGTGCTGGTCACTACCTGGAGCATCTCCTAAACAGGCCTGGGTCAGTTGAACGTGTCAGTGCTGGTTGAATTAGCAGTTAGCATTAGCATTTAGCAGGTAGCTAAATGGTAGCATCGGTACTGGTCACTACCTGGAGCATCTCCTAAACAGGCCTGGGTCAGTTAAACGTGGCAGTGCTGGATGAATTGTGTAGCAGCAGTGTGAACTGGCATTGGGGGGGTGACCCTGGGACACCAGAATTCCCCACCTGGCCTCTTGGAGGTGTCATAGGACTAAGTAGGCCAAACAGCGTTGAAGGGAGGTTTCCACCTGATGACCCCCAGAGACGTGTTAGGAATCACTGCTCACTGGTCGGTATAGAGACAGATTAGGGGTCCTAGGTCCTTCATTGAGGATGAATCCTTACTTTTTGGGCACAAGTGTCTTGTGTTTAAAATAACTTAGCAAGACTGTGCACTTAATAAATGTCTTACTTATGTGTTTTTCCCCAAAAAATGTAATTAATTGTCATAGATGGTCAAAAACAGTGTCTTCTATTGGCCTCTGAGATCACGCCAACTTCCCCAGTCATGATCTGGAAGCTTCTCAGAAAAGCAGCACATCTCATTTCTAAACAATGCTTCGCTCTAATGTCGCCTGGGTGGTCCAAATCCTAAAAGCCATTCTAATCCAAAACTGGTAGCTCTCTCGGGTTGTAGTTTAATCAGAGAACATACAGAAGTGAGTGCACTGCTCATCTGCCAGGAATTCTGACCTGCTAATGTAATTGTGGCTAAAGTTCCCTCTCCGTCTTTTTTTTTCCTTCTTTTGTTTGCAGACAGCTGTCATCTGAGGATCTGGCTCGAGTCCCGGCGAATTCAACCAGCAACATCTTGAACAGGTTACTGATCACCTACGATCCGAGAATACGGCCCAACTTCAAAGGCGAGTCTCTCGACTGCTTCATGTGTCTCCTTGCAATTTGCATTTTAGCTGAAGTGCTGTCGCGCTAATTAAAAGAAACAAGTTTGCTATGAACGTGTACCTACAGATTTGTTCTCAGCATTCGGTGCTGGAGCGAGCATCTGCAGACTGTAAATGTGGAGACATTAATCAAAATGCCTTCCCTGTCCTGCATAATATTGCCTATGCAACATATGCTGCAAAACAGTTACAGAAAACTGATGTTTTCAGGTTGACTGCTCCTTAAAGACCCTTTAGCATGGATATACTGACACATACTCACTGTTAAATTAATCAAATATCATAATTCAAGACATTTTGGTTATTATATTTGAGATTTTGTTATTAGAATTCATTTTATTTCTATTATTACTTCAATTTAATCCTAAATTCTACTTAAAAATAATAAAAAGCTTCTAGAATCTGTCTAAGGTTAGGATTCAACAGCATTCAATCAAATCTGAATCCAGTATTTAATCTGCTTATCAGATCCAAATCCTTTTGAACCCCTTATCGAATCTTATTAAGTTTGGTTGTGCACATAAATAAAGTTATAAATAACTACAACTCAAAGCTTCGGTTTGGCCTGTGATCGGCTGTTGTTAGTGGAAAAGCCAGACGCACTAAATTTTTCAGTGGCAGCTTCTAAACTGGTTAATATTAATGAAGCTGGATAACAGAAATAACAGCTGGGACAAGCCGACTTTTAAAACTTTTTTTTTTTAACAAAGTACTTGTGCCAAAAAAAGGCTTTCCTGCCTCACTACAGGGACAATTATGATTTAATACCTTAAAATGAACTGGAATTTTCTTGTTTTTGTTGTGCTGCAGTCAGCTGCTCATTTCTCTCCTCTGCTGAATGGAAACAACGCAGTGTTTGGGGGAAATGCATCGACCATTCAAAGTGATTCGTCTTTTTGCTCATAAACATTCTCTGGCTGCAGCTCAGACACACACATTTACCAACAGACTAAAGTTTCAGCAACAGCTACGCAGTTAACCTTAATGTCATTAACAGAGAAGCCTGCTAATGTTACCTGTGTGCTTTCAACATTGGTCATGCCGATAAAGAATGACACCGAGGGATAGAAGATTTGCTAACTATTGGAATTGGAATGGAATGGATTTGGACTCGTAATGAACTCCTAAATCCCTAAATCTGCCTTCTTCACCGCCCACCAAGTGTCCATCTTCAGTGTTTATAGTGTAGATATCACACTGAAGCGAGCGCCATGCTTTAATGTCACAGAAACAACTATAAAAATAACAACGAGGTGACTGGTGGCCTCCCACTCTGACTGATGGTCTTACCAGGCTTCAGGTGGATCCTGAGATAGTTTCCATCCTCTGCCACTTGGCAGCAGGATCTGTATCTGGGACTCAGTGTTTGATGTGTAGCGAGCAGACTCATTCCCTCCCCGACTGGTCCGGCAGCCAAACATCTGCTCTTGATTTCAGGGTGGGCTGAAAGCTCCCTGTCCATTAAGATCCATGCCATAATCTCCCAAATTAACATCTAAACTGAGCCTTGTGCATTACTTTACCCAGGCCTGTAAAACGGTGAGCTGCTTTTATAGATCCTATAGAGAATCTTAAGGTAACACCAGAAGTGCTTCTTGAATATTAATTCGTTTACTTGGCTGCATTAATGCAAAGACGATCTGAGCTCTGTGCCACCTCGATATTATGTGCATTAATTTTGCGAATTGCATGGCAGAGTTTATCCTGTGAAACTCCCAAACCTCCAGTAAACACCTCAAAGGAAATAATTTATTCAAAGCAGGCAGAGCAGTCTGCATTCATCAAGGATATTATTAGTTTATGCAAAAGGCTGAGTGGAGAGAGACGCCAGGACAAATGTTTACAGTGTTCACTTGGCGAAGCGATGGGATGCTCTTCAGAAGGGATTTTTATGACTTTGCACATCCTGATCAGTAAAATAATCAATTTAATCACCAGGTACTATATATTGGTGTAGAAATAAAGATATACAGGGTTTTACAGAATATACTAACAATTTATGTGAGCTACAACCACTGCAGTATCTCAGTCTCAATGCAAAGTTGCCATGAAACATTGACGCAATACTCAATACTGCAATCTTTTCTTTCCCTTCTCTAAATTCAGGAATTCCTGTGGAGGACAGAGTGAACATTTTCATCAACAGCTTCGGCTCGATCCAAGAAACGACCATGGTAAGAATTCACTTCAGCCCCGCTGCAGCCTGACAGTATTGGTAATCAATAACGTATTGGTAATGGATCGCGGCCGAAAACTGCTTCATCCCACAAGTTTTGAGAAGAATGCCTGAGCATGTTTTCTCAACGGTATCAGAACATTTAGCAGCGAATCATTATGAAGACCGGGGGTTTTCATGCCTCATTTATCTGATGGCTTAATTGCTGATAAAGAAGTGCAGTTTGAATGCTAATAACCAGATTAGACTCAAGGACGGTGCTGGGTCGACTCTTGTTCACTTAGGAAACACTAAAGGGAACTTTACTGATTCTAATAAGGTCTGCTTACCGGCGTTTTGTTTTTTTGTTTTAATTTAAAGCTGCTGGAAGGAAGCCAGTAAACATGGAGTGATGTATTCAATCATGCAACGCAGCAATGTAATTAATGGACTCGATTCTGTCTCATGCGTCTTGTGCAGTGGATTTGACAAGCTGAAGACTGAAGCCCTTTATTACAAAAGAAGACACTTCTCCCCACAGAATAATTGAAAGCACAGTAATAAAAAGGTGCCTCTGGAAACCTATGAGATGGATTATTAAGCCAACTGTCAACATTTTTAATTTCTGAGTACTACCAAAATGCAAAAACGCAGTTCTACTTTGACATTTAAAGTTGATACACACACACACACGCACACTCATGTATGTGTGTGTGTATGTATACACTGATCAGCCACAACATTCTGACCACTGACAGGTGAAGTGAATAACATTGATCATATTGGTACTATGTGGTGTTCTGGTGGAAAACCTTGGATTTTGACATCCATGTTGATAAAACTTAGGCCTTGTCCACTTGTAGCCAGGTATCTCACAAAACAAAGATATTTTTCTACGATTTGGCCTGTCATCCACAAGAAAACGCAGATTTACGGCAATAAAAACGATTCCTTTAAAAACCTCGGACCACAGTGAAGATTTGCGAATTCTCCGTTTATGCATGTGGACGTCAATAATCAGAGTTTTGCATTTCAAAACGTCACTGCCTGCGACATAATATGTTCATACGTCACATATGTGACCAGTGTTTACATTCGGAAACACTATGTAATGTGCTTAAAAACACACTTATGCGGTTCGGTGTGGATATTCGGTTTTACAAAAACCCTACAACAAGCACACGCCCTCATGCAAATCCCACATGTCAGGAAAATGCACCCCACCACATGGAAACATCAACCAATCAGGAACAAGTTGAGGAACATGACAATGGCCCAACATGTTGATTTGACCTCCAAACTTCCTACACCCCATTGTGATCAAGCATCAACAAGATGCAGTGGAACAAGTTGGATTGACAGAGGCCCCACTGCACAAGCCAGAGCACCCAAAGGATCCAGTGGCAGCATCCTGGTTCCAGACCCTATAGGACACCCTGAGAGGTCCTCTTGTCCATGCCCAATGGTGCAGAGCATTTTTGAGCACATAAGGGGACCAACACAATATTAGGCAGGTGCTCATAATGTTATGCCTGATCAGTCTATAAGTGTGTAGCAGCCAACATGCAATTCAGTGTCTCTCTTTCCTGACATGGCGTTTTCTCTGTACCAATAATGCAGTTTTAGTCACAGAATATGCTGCCAACCTAAGTCTTTGCAGGAACAGACGGAAAGTCCAAGAAGTGGTCAGTGTTCATCAATGTTCTGTGTTCGCTCCTATCCAGTTTCATGAGTAGTGGCACTCTGAACAAAGTCTTGGATCACATATCCCGGAATATGAGCTGCATGAAAATCTATTACAGGCGGGGGGGAAAAAAGGGCTAGAGATCAGTCAAGAGTATTTACTTAGAAAATCTTCCAGTGGAGAGAGTTTCACACCAAGACCAATTATGGACCAATTAGGATGCTGCACGCTAACTGAAAGCGGAAAACCTTTACAGCTCGATGTATAGAAGCGGCGTGAGAGAAGAGGGAGAGCAATGAAAAAACAAAACCATAATGGGGAGAGAGAAAGATGGAAGAGCCCTGTGAAGGATGACAAGACAGAAAGAATTAAGGTGACAAAGAGGTGAGAAAAACAACAGAAGACAGTAAGCAAAAAGTCAACGGCAGTGACAGAGAGTGAGAAGGATATGTTCGAGAGAGGAAGGAGGGAGGGAGGGATAATGGCAAGATAAATTGAGAAAGACGAAGGTAATGTGAAGTGGACCGGAGAGGGAAGATGAAACCAGACAGTAAAAGGAAGAAAATGGGAGATAGGGATGAAGAGACAGAGGAAGAGGGTGGAAGGAACTGGCCGTGAAAAAACAAAGACAAATGAAGGCGGCGAGAGAGGAAAGAATGTAAAGAAAGAGAGACCAGGGGGAAAAGAAGATAAGAAGAGCCAAGAAAGAGGCATGCACACGATTTGAGACCCAGACTGCAGCTTCTGTCTTCCTTCTTCCCCCTGGACGCCCCGACAAAAAAACAAAACAGAGAGAATGAAAGTGACGAAGGTTCAACTGAATCCAGGAGGAAGAAGAAGAAGAAGAAGAGACAGCTGGTCACCTCTCACCCTCAATTTTTCACTCTGTGGGGTATCTGATGGCAGGAAACCCTCTCTCATCATTTGCACCTCTCTCCGCCAAACACCGCCTCACGTCCACTGCAGTTAACACGTCTGTTTTCACTTTACGGCCGTGGTCCTCGGAAGACAACGACTAATTTGATGTTGTGAGATGGAATAAATTGCGGCTATGTGTTTTTTTTTTGTTTCTTATTGCTTCTCAGCTTGAGTTTCTCTTGTTCATTACAAGCGAGCCGGCGTGTTAAATCTCAACGGAATCGAATGCTGTAGTGGCAGCTTGATAGCGGGCCAGAAGGAAGATATATTTCCTTGTCTGGTTTTCAGAAAGGCAAAGGTGTGGGAATTGGCCGGTGTCTCTGTCAGACAGAGAAAAAGCCAGCAGAAGCTTCTTCGTGCTGTCGCCGGAGGACAAAAATTGCTTTGTGCAAAAATGACAGCCTGCCCTCCGAAACGAGATATCAACAATTTGACCGCAGGTTTCCCTCCCAAAAAAATGTTGACTGGCTGGAGAATAAAGCACTGTCTGGTTTACTGCTGAGTTTATAAACCGCCTTGAGATGTCTGTGGATAAAATATGAATTTTCGAAATAGTTCCTGCCTATTCATATTGCATTTGCAACAGACAGGAAGGAAAGTTTTCATTTGGTTTCTCCTTACAGACGTTGTGCATCCAGAATATACCACAGCACATTATGTGGATCTGTCAAATATTGGATATTTTCCTGTATATTTCCAGGAAAAGTAGTAGACATATACACAAAAACATCACAATTTATTTTTATACTGATGTCTGTGCCATTGTGCGAGTTTAAGTCATACCCTAGTGTGTGCTCAGAAACTTCAGAAGGTTCATAAGACCCAGCATTGTGCATGTAGTGGAGAGTATCTCATTCAAAACAAATATCAAACTGTATACATTGCCTATAAAAAGTATTCACTCTCCTTGCATGTTTCACCCTTTTGTTGCTTTTATACATGAAATCATGGTCAATAAAATTTGTCTTTTTTAAACAAGGATTTGCAAAAGGAAAAACCTCTTTCATGTCAAAGTGTGCAAGGCTAATAATAATAATAATAATAACAATAATAATAATGATTACTACGAAAGCACTTAGAGAGCGCATACCTCCACCAAGGACCTTCAGTCCACCCCCAACACAATCTTCCAATTCACATATTTTGTATGGAACTTTTCAGATACAAATCTAATTACATACAGTTCAAATTTCCTACCGACAGTGCGGCCTTCACTCCATCCGACCTAATGAACAGGCACAGCCTCTAGCTTGACAGCTCTCAACAGCCTCCCAGCTTCTTAGACAACTGGAGATAAGAATGCCGGTCCAACCGTGCGTATGTCGCTCAGGAAGGAAAGAGAAGTCCGTCATTGTCGCTGTCTGTCGCATGGAGCCCCAAAATGTCATGTGGTCAGAGGGGGTTACCCCAAAAACAAGAGTGCCCTCTGGTGGCTTTTAGAGTAAACCGCATTTGATTGTCCACCTGGTTACACTTATATTAACAAAAAATTCCTGGATGGAGACAGTGATCTGGATCAGTCCCAAAATTTCATCATTTCTTCCTTGTGCATTTCACACATTTCCTGAAAATTTCATCCAAATCCGTCCATGAGTTTTCGAGTTATTTTGCACACAAACAAACAAAGAAACCAATGCCGACCATCACATAACCTCCTAAGAGGAGGTAATAATCTAACCTTTATTGATCCACTTGGGGAAATTCCTACTCTGCATTTGACCCATCCTATTCATAGTTAACCTTAACTATACATACTAGGAGCAGTGGGCTGCCCCAGTGCAGCGCCTACAGAGCATCAGGGGTTAATGGCCTTGTTCAGGGGCCCACAGTGGTGGTGACTGGGACAAGCGGTCACTCTCATTTTCCCAGCTCAACCTCTTGCCAGTCCGGGGACTCGAGCCGGCAACCCACCGGTTCCAGGTTTGCTTCACAAACCTCTAGGCCGTCACTGTACCCAAAGAAGGCTGATTAAGACATGTCCACACAGACTCAGTGCTGTGATTGCAGCCGAAGGTGCATCAAACACTTACAAACACTTATTTTACTCTATATATTTTTAATTAATTGACATTATTTTGTAAAAGTCTGTTTTCACTTTGACATTAAAGAGTTTTTTTTTTTTTTACAAATTCAAGTCAGAAAAGCCAAATTATATTGACCATGATTTCATGTATAAAAGCAACAAAAGGGAGAAACATCCAAGGGGGGTGAATACTTTTTATAGGAATTGTATATAGTTAGACATTTAGTTTTGAATGAGATACTCTACATGTACAAGGTTGGGTATTATGAACCTTCTGAACTTACTGAGCATACACTAGGGTGTGACAAACCTCTACTACTTAGTTTAGAATTTGCATTTGAGAAGAAAACATGGCACAAACATCAGCATAAAAAATAAATTGTGTTGTGTCTGTCCCGAGGAAGGGTTTGAGTGTGAAAAGTGTCCTTCTAGAAAAGTAGAAAACCATAAGGATAGTCTGTCTTGTGTTTATTCCAGTTCTGTTATTCGGATTGTGTCAGTTCATCATTGCATCCTTTGCATGTGACAGCTGTGGTGATGGTAGCGGTCCAAAAAAAAGGAAAGGGTATAGAAAGTGTCGGGAAATAACGTAGGACAATCAGAAGCAGTCTGCAAACGAACTGCAACTCGGGAAAAGATCTGTTTTCCAGCAAGACAATCACCCGAAGCACACGGCCAAAGCTACACAGATATGGTTTAAAGTCAACAAGCCGGACGCTTTGGAGTGACCGAGTCCGAGCCCAGACCTTAATCCAATTGAGAATTTTTGGCTGCACTTGAAAAAGGGATGTTCGCTCATAATCCCTGACAGACCTTGTCCTCTTTTGCAAAGAGGAGTGGGGTAAAATTGCAGCGTCCAGATGTGCAAAGCTGATTCAGACCTCAGGCTTGATGCTGCAATTGTGGTCAAAGGTGCTTCAACTAAATATTGACATGAATTGGGAGAAAACCTGCGTAATCACCTGCCTCACATTTTATATTTCTAATTAATTGATATTACTTTGTACAAATCTGTTTTCACTTTGTCATTAAAGGATCTTTTTTTTTAATCAATTCTTGTAAAAAAAGAAAAAAAAATTAAATTGATCACGACTGAATGTTGAAAAGCAATTAAAGGGAAAACTTCCAAGGGGGGTAAATACTTTTTATAGCCACTGTAAGTCTCGAATCTGCCAATATTAAGGTGTTACACATTTAAATGTTATCATGGTCCATTATTGGTTGTGCTGCAATTTTTACTGTATTATTCTCTACACTCAGAGCCCTTTAGGCAATATAGGCAAATGCTAAGGGCGCCGTTGCCTCCAGGGGGGAAAAAATTCACCTTCAATATAAATATATTAAAACTAGTAATTACTATTAGCTCTTAAAATGGAATAGCTCACTTTGATTCAAATGTAAAGCAACGCCAAATTAATATTACTACAAAACAATGCTATTCGATTTCCTTTGTATACGTATGTAAATCGCCGACGGAGGGGGGGGGCGCCATATAAAATCTCACCAAGGGCACCACATTGGGTAGAGCCGGCTCTGTCTGCACTCCACTGGCTTCAGCAATGTGTTAAAATAATATAGAAGTTTTTAATGAGTGCAGATCATGAAGAAATGACAGATGTTATTAAGTAAAATTTAGGTAAGTTACTGTAAATAAATACAAAGGTAAAAAATAAAATATGTGTGTGAAATGTGTGAAAAGTGAAGGTTGAGGTCTTTTTTCCCCTCCACACACACCAAGCTGGTGTTTTAGCAGCTTTATTTGACATATCATCCATCTTCAACCTCAGCAATAATAGTCCACCTGGTCACAGAACAGCTTGAGGCTCACCACTGAAGTGGGCACAAGAAAACATCCCGAGGCCTCGAGTTGTATTTTCCCACCAGCAGGAATGTAGACATTTAACTAACAAGCTCACTAATGACCTATTTGCTGTCGCTGCATTGATAACATCTGACCCCTGGACCGTGCAGCTGTAAAATGTCACTCTGCACTTGAGCGTTTTCGATGTTTGCTTTGAGAAAATGAGCATGTGAATGAAAACCTAAAGTGAAGTTAAAAAAAAAGTAAGGATAGAAATGCTTCATCTCGGCAAAGTGGCAGCTGAATTCGAAAGCATTCAAAGCGTAATTAGAGTTGCTTTTATTTCCATTTTAAGGCATGTGTTGCATTGTGGCAGAGAATGTAGTTTTAGCACCTTCCTTCGTAAAGCTTCGTGACAAATGTTCTCGGAAAACAAGCGCATAATGTGTTTGCCTTTTAGCTCGTCAATCACCCTGAAAGCAGCCAGCTTGGATCCGATCGCAATAACACGGAACTCGATATTAACAATGTTTGTATTTGTCTGGCGTCGAACCCAACAGGATTACAGAGTCAACATCTTCCTGCGGCAGCGCTGGAACGACCCCAGGCTGAAGCTGCCGCAAGACTTCAAGTCCGATTCCCTCACCGTCGATCCCAAGATGTTCAAGTGTCTCTGGAAGCCCGACCTGTTCTTCGCCAACGAGAAGAGCGCCAACTTCCACGACGTTACTCAGGAAAACATTCTCCTCTTCATCTTCCGCAACGGAGATGTGCTTATCAGTATGAGGTAATGAGCTTACTTTTTTCCCTTAATTGTCAATAATCAGAATAATTAAGGTGCTTGCAAATGCCTAAACATGCTGCAATAATCACCTAATCAGGGATTTAATTATTGCAGGAAAATGTCACATCACCTTTAGAGCGTCTGGTCTCATTTAAAATCCTCCACACAGTTCCACAACATTTTGATACAGATTTGTCTCCACCTATAGAAAATGATACAGGAAGTTTAGTTATGTCACACTTAAGAATTTCAAAATCAAACTTCCCATATTTGGATATTTGCTCTATTGGGAGGTCAAAAAACATGCAGAATTCCAGGGTTTCAAATTGGGTTCAAGTGAGTCACCAAGCAAACAGGTCCGGTAGAGTCTATGGTCTGGCATTGTGTCCATTAGTTACCCCATTTAGAAGGGACAATTGACCAATCAAAGCTGAGCTGTCAGCATCAAGAATGTCATCCTCTTACTATGATCAATGAAGCTTTCATGTCAGCTGAAAGAGATAAAAGGAAACACCTACTGCTACCGATGGTTTGGGTCAAACAACCCACTTACTAGAGATGGGAGTTGGTAAGATTTTTATGATTCTGATTCCATTTTCGATTCTGCTTCACGATTCGGTTGGCTTTTGGGAAAAGGGTTACCTGGAGTATTAACAACAGAGGACGTGCTGACGTTGCCGCTGCTGCTGGGTTGAGATTTAGTCCAGATCGGATCGAAAACGCGACATTCATTCAAAGTTGTCGCATGCTGGGTGTGCAAATGTTTCTACATATTGGTAGTATTTCCTCCCTTTGATGAAATATCCACTTTGCAAATACCGTATTTTCCGCACCTTAAGGCGCACCGGATTATAAGACGCAGTCTCAATTCCGGGGTCTATTTCTGTACTTAAACCATACATAAGGCGCACCGGGTTAAAAGTTAAAAAATTTTAGCGCATGCTAAAATAAGGAAACGGAAGTAAAACTGTGAGTTTGTTGAACTTTATTCCACTATGTACCGTATTTACAAATACACTCGCATTATTTTTTGATCAATCTTCTGTCACAAACCCTTCAAAGTCTTCATCTTCTCTTTCTGAATTAAACAGCTGGGCAATTTCGCCATCAAGCATGCTGGGTTCCCTCTCGTCATTGTCGGAGTCAGTCTCGTTGCCGGGTGGCTGTTCAGCAATGTCGACTTTCGCGAAAGCTCGTACAACAGTCAAAGCAGATACCTTAGTCAGACACCTTGGTTTGTCGCTGCCAGCGTACTTAGTGCACGTACTTTATGTACCTAAGTCGGCGGGAAATGGTCCGACAGTCAATGAAGCGGAGCGCTTGGAACTCAGTGCACACATAAGGTGCACCGGATTGAAGGGCGCACCGTCGATTTTTGAGAAAATTAAAGGTTTTAAGTGCGCCTTATAGTGCGGAAAATACGGTATTGCAAGTTGCCCTGTTGTCATCCTTTCTCGTGAAATGTAACCAAACTTGGGCGTCATGTTTCCTGCTGGCTGCACTGGTGAATACCGTCGCCACACACATTGCGCAGCTTGTGTAAGCTACGCAACATGCGTGGTGACGTCATTCGCGCCCACTGGAATCGATAAGGGATTTGTTTGCTAATTTGGCAAACAATTCCGAGAAATTAAAACTCTGGGAACCGATTCTCAATTAGAACCGGTTTTCGATTCCCATCGGTACCAATCAAAAAACTTAACATGAACGTCTTGTCAGGCTGAATTATTGTAGCACCAAATTAACCATTCAGGCCACTTTTTCCTGATTGTCTGGCTTCATAAAAATGCAAAGAATATCTTGTGTAAGCAAACAAATCATATGCCTCAAGTGCTAATGCATGCAATCGTAGAAAACCTGTGTTCCTTCTGCACTACAAAAAACTGCAATGACTATTTTAATCTTGTGTGCTCAGCTTGAGTCTGCTGCCTTTTTATGTTTCAGTGGGTTTATTTTGTTTTTTAAAAAGCAATTATTGAGGCTGCGGGCCGCAAGACCGAAATCTCAGAAGATAACGAGACTGTTGACACGCAAAACATTCGGTAGAGCATTTTTATCTACCAAAGGGCTCGGTGGAAACTAGTCGGGGACTGCAGCTGCACAATACTGTTTCAGTCGTCTCCCGGGATAATGTGTGACATGTGTCTGTAATTTCGAGTGTAACATGTTTTGTTTGTTCGGTGCAAATGCATCCCTCAAAACAAGAGACACTGGAGGGGAATTCTTAAATCCAGGGAGACCTCGAGATAATACGAATGTTATACAAACAAGGATTTTGTGTGAGTGAAAGTGCATAAATATATAAAGCAGGAACACGAAAGCATGACTGAAAAGCTAAAACGTACTCCCTCTTCGTCCTCCTCCAGGTTATCCGTCACTCTCTCCTGCCCGCTTGATCTGACCTTGTTCCCGATGGACACGCAGAGGTGTAAAATGCAACTTGAAAGCTGTGAGTTTTTCCCCGAATTAATGTTTCCATATTTGCTTGTTGTTATTTGGGAGTGTACAGTATTTATGAGTTGGGAATATATTTGTTGTTTTTGTAAAGTAGTGGTTTTGGGGGTAAATGAGAGCTTTTTGCTGGTGTTTAGAAGCCAATTTCAGTTGCAAACGCTCAGAGAAGTAGAATAAATCATCATATTTTAGGGCCGTTGTGAGTCTCCCAGCTAATTGAGCTTGACTCTGGTTATTGGATCTTGTTTACAAAGCAGTTTGGACTTAAATAAGCAAAATAACTTAAAGCCATTACTGTAATGCCAAACCCGCCTGCTGAGACGCGTAGCTTTCTGCATGTCTTTACGCGTTCACATTGCACATTTATTTGTACTGTGGGGTTTCTCTCAAGTGTGATTTACATGCAGCATGTATTGTGGGCATAAACAGTCTGGCCATATATACAGTGTATGTATATTTATGTCAGGAGTATTTAACTTTCTTGTGTCTGTGTGCTTCCATTTTCCAGTTGGGTATACGACCGATGACCTGCAGTTCATGTGGCAGACAGGGGATCCTGTGCAGATGGATGCTATCGCTCTGCCGCAGTTTGACATCAGACAAGAAGATATTGATTATGGAAACTGCACCAAATACTATGCGGGAACAGGTACCGTCCTTGTCATACATCCAAGCCTATTAAAAAAAAACAAGTCACAAAAAGCCATGGTAGAACAGAAAGTCCTTCAAAACTCTCCTCTTGTTGAGCCCAAAGCAACTGGGTTCATGTCTGTGAAGATTCTCAGTCATCAAGATCATGGTTATCCTCGTAGTTTCAATCGTAGCATCTGGACTTAGCTTGAGTTTCTTGAAGATGTTTCACCTCTCATCCAAGAGGCTTCATCAGTTCCAAACTGACTGGTTGGGAGTTCCAGATTCTTAGACTCTTCAGGAGCCATTAACACTGTTGAAGTCAACTGTTTCTGACAGATTCTAGCACGTGTGAACGACAACCATGTAATATACAGCTTATTTCATCCATATTATTTTTTGTAACTGACAGGAAGTAGAGGGTAATACTGTACTGTACACCTAGAAGCTTCAATAGTGTCAATGGCTCTTGAAAAGTATAAAAATCTGGAACTCCCAACCAGTCAGTTCAGAACTGATGAAGCCTTTTGGATGAGAGGTGGAACGTCTTTTGAGAAACTCAAAGAAGTCCAGATGCTATGATTGAAACTACGAGGATAACTAGGTTCACTTTTTGAACTTGACTTAACTCCACTGAAGCTGCAATTTAACAGCAGAATCAAGTGTTTTGAATCAGTGAACTTAGTTTGTGTCGTGATGCTTCGGCATCAGGAATAAAGTCTCATTCGACATCAGCGCTGTTCGTCTTTGGGCTTGGCTTTAATCCATTCGTTACTTATTCTGAGTCTAAAGTATCTTGTTCTGCTCGGATCTTAAGTGTCTTTATTAGATTATAAAACCAAAAGTGTGTTCATTTGAACTTGTCTGGGGTTTACTATACATCAGATAATAATTTTGTTTTAGGCTGCAGCAGCTGTGTAGGTAATGTGTTGTGTCGATCAATAAGGGGAGCATTTTTGTAAAGGCTGATTAAATAATAAAATCCTGAAATATCAGAAGCTAGAAAAAAAAAACAAGCAAATTTCAGTTGAATGTTCACCTCAATGCTTCTGCTTCACATGCTGAGGTTAACTGATTATTCTAAATTGTCTGTAGGTGTGAATGAGAGTGTGCTTGGTTGTCTGTCTCTATATGTAGCCCTGCGATAGACTGACTACCTGTCCAGGTGTCCCCTGCCTTCGCCTGAGTCGGCTGGGGTAGGCTCCAGCACCCCCGCGACCTTACAGAGGATTAAGTGGTGTATAGATAATGGATGGATGGATGAATATTTTCAGTGTTTAAATATCTGTTACTTAAATGTGTAGCAGGTGTTTATAAGTCTTGTGGACAGATTTTGTCAACCAGATGTTTCACGGCTGTACAAGACACAGTCACGAAACTGCCACAGCTAAAAATACTATTCTTCTATTAAATAGAGAAAAAATGACAAAAAGAGGTCCTGGGGCTCTGCCATACACATACTCACACGAATGTGAGAGCAAAATGACATTCGCAATGAAATGGAAAAACTCTATCAGCCAACAGAGCTGGTATGACCTCAGTGCTCTCGCACTTGGGAGGCACACTGTTGGCGATGAGTCAGGCTTTTAACTGGTTGCCATGACTACCTGGCCAGACACAAACATCACCTCTGTGTACGACTGGTTCGAGCCTGCTTTGGCGACACAGGCAGCCCTTATATGCAGTATAAAAGCTCCAGAGATCCCCAGGCTAGTTAAATATTACTTCAGCCCATCCACTCTACCATCCCATTGGACCAACCAGCAAGCCTCAATGAGCAGAAACGCAGCACTTCTGGAACAAGGTCTCCAATTTAAGGATGCTTATTCCACTCTGGTTACTAATGAAGGCGGTATTTCCAGAAGAAATGAATGATAAAGACAATAAATAAAACACAATTCAGAGTAGATATGTTTACTGGTTTGGTCCGCTAAAACAAGTTCCTATCTCCAAAAAATAACCGTAGAGGACCGATCTAGGTCTCGTACACATTTGGCACATTATTAAGTGGAAGCAGTGTTTTTTATAGGTGCTGCCCTGAGTGCTGAAGCGGCTCTCGGCTTTAACAGAGTTAGCTGAAACGATGTTAAAGTCCTTATGCCCACTGACCTTTTTCCTTTTCTTCTCTTTGCTGTTTTCTCCATTACTAATGGTGCACACAGCTGTGCTTTGCTTTGTGTCTTGGCACAAGGAGGCAGATCAGATAGAGGACTTAACCTGGCTTCCACCTTTCCTCATAACGCCTAATGTGGATTTAATAGACCAAGTCAGGAAAGGGCCAGTTCTCTCACCTGCTCTGTTTCAGGTCAGGGGCTGGATGTGCCCAAGTTCCCATTTCTACACCAAAAAGGTCATAATAATGGGCCATCAAGTTTTTATGAGACATCTCAGAACTGCCTTCAGTTTTGGTCATTGTTAGACTGTCTCATCTAGGAAAGAATCACAGCTTCAGCCTAAAGGTTTGGTCCATTTTTTGAGGTGGACCTGCCTTATTATTTGTCATTTACTTCACGGCTGTGTTTAAGTGAAGCCATTTTGTAACATTTGTCTCCTTCCTCGTGCAGGGTACTACACATGTGTAGAGGTTATCTTCACCCTAAGGCGACAAGTCGGCTTCTACATGATGGGTGTTTACGCCCCCACGCTGCTCATCGTAGTCCTCTCCTGGCTGTCCTTCTGGATCAACCCTGATGCGAGTGCCGCCAGGGTCCCTTTGGGTATGGATTATTTCATCGACGCCACCATCTTCCACTGATGTTTACCAGTACACAGAATCAGCAAAACATTTCTTGTGCTCTTTCATCCAGTGTCAAGTGGATATTACTTCAAAAAGAGGGGTGGGTGAGAGTGTTTACTGAGGTAATTAGGCGTTAAAACTCCCGTCTAAAAGGATTTCTGTTGCAAAAAGCCACGGGTAAAATTTGTAAGCACAGAAGAGAAACCACTCTAAGGGATTGGATGCTCTTAGGGATCACTGACATCGTAGCCCCCAATCATGTCCATTATGACTCAATCAATCACCCTGACACTATGAAGGACTTTATCTATCAAAGATGGTGCCGTGTCCACTGCTTCTGTGTATGTGATAAATCAATGAATGTAGCTGTAATTGACAGATGGGACCCACTGCAGAGGTGCAACTTATCTGGTGCATTTAAACCCATGTTTTCGTGCAATAACGGCATATTCTTGCAGGTTGCTCCATGCAAAATGTTTAAAATTAGATTTAACACATAGGTAAATGGCTGGATTTCAACTACTTTTTGCCAAGTAACTTAGCAACATCAAATTACGCACATTTCTAAAATACAAAATATTACCCTACAGGGGCCATTTCCCCCCCCCATTCCACTGTTATATGATATCTGTTCAGTTTTTCATTGCCATACCAACATAACATTTGGTACACTTTGGCTGCTTGCTGTTGGAAACAAGTACGGGCTCTTAAAATTTCTAGGAAAATCCTTGATTACTGTGAGCAACAAGGTATTGAAGAGACATTCAGCTGGTCAACAAGGCACACCTGATCCCTATTAGCCCGAGTAATGAAGAGGTGTGCTGAAGCGCATGGAGAGCAGCGCAGTTTCCCCAAACCAGAAAAGCGCACAGTGAGTCTCGCCTGAAGAAGGTCTAGCAAAATTACTAGAGTGTTAGCCCGAGTCCCGAGGGGGATGTAACACTGGTCTGGGGCTGCTGTGCTTCAGCTATGTTGTGTCTCGGTTTACGCTCCGAAAAAAACACAGGTAAGAACCAAATGAGCAAACTCTAGTGACCCCCTTTCATACAGTGTTGGCTTGTTGGCACAACCCCAGTTTCAGCTCTTTGAAAAGGGGACAGAAACTCTCAAACTAGGTTCACAGTGGAAGACAGACTTTATTAAGCAATGACCTCATGACTCTCTTAAGTTTCCTTACCTAAGCACTAAATAAAGTATTGGATGTCCCTAACATATGCGATAATATGACACCTCAGCATTAAATAAAACAAAACTCTCATACAATGAGTGGTCACAGTTTTATATTTTTGCAGTAAAAGAGGTCAAGTACATACACCGATAAGGCATAACATTATGACCACCTGCCTAGTATTGTGTTGGTCCCCCTTATGTGCTCAAAAATGCTCTGAAACATTGGGCATGGACAAGAGAACTTCTCATGGTATCCTTTGGGGTCTACAACCAGGACCTTGGCACCTTATCCATTGGGTACTCTGGCTTGTGCAGTGGAGCCTCTGTCAATCCAACTTGTTCCACTGCATCCTGTTGATGCTTGATCATAATGGGGTGTAGGAAGTTTGGAGGTCAAATCAACATGTTGGGGCCATTGTCATGTTCCTCAACATGTTCCTGATGTTTTTTCCATGTGGTTGGGTGCATTTTCCTGTAGGGGTAGGCCAGTGACATTTGGGATTTCCATTTGCATGAGGGAGTGTGTTTGTTGTGGGACAGTGTTTATTTGGGTGTCTAAGTCTCATCAACATGGATGTTAAAATCCAAGGTTTTCCATCAGAACACCACATAGTACCAATATGATCAATGTTATTCACTTCACCTGTCAGTGGTCACAATGTCATGGCTGCTCGGTGTGTATGCTGTATTTAAATAAAACCCCTTTTCTAATAGCTGAATTCAAGCTTATGCTGAAGTTGTATCTCATTTTAGGTACATTGGTTTATAATGATGGGTTAGGACTCGAAATCTGTAGAAACTGTTGAAACTAAGGGGTTTTCGATTTCACACAGAAGTGGGCAATAGGAGGCCCATTTTCTTGGCTTAAATTGCCAACATCCAACTTGATGTTCAAGTCCTGAATGCAAAGCTGTAAACTACCATCTACTGTGAGGAATAGGCAAGTTTGCCAAATAAGGTAAAGGTTGTAGCTTGCCTTATACAAATACTTGTATTTTTGGTCATTGAAATATAAAGAGGAAGCCACCACCCTCTAATTCACCACTTCGGCTTCTTGGGGTCTAGTGAATGATCAGTTACTTGCTGTAGATACTGTATACTTCTCTATGCATACAAACAAAACAAGTATTTCAGATCCTTCAGCCCACCCCAGGGAGGAATTGGCGGCTACATTGTTTAGAAAACAATGGCCCTATGGGACATTACATTTAGTGGAAATGAATAAGAATTAGTGGCCATGACATCCTAATATTGTTTTTGTTTCATACATATTCATAGATTTCCTACACAGAGGCTCTTCTGGTGCTTGCTAGAAAAATGTCCATTTCTTTCCACATTGTTTTTCCTCCTCCTCCATAACTCAACCTATGTGTAATATGTCAGTATCAGACACATACAGTATCACACTGGAACATGTGTGTGTGTGTGTCCAGGGCTGCATGGATAAGATAATTCACTGTTATCCCACTTCAGTCCTCCACTGCCTCCTCTCTTCCATCCTCCCTCCAGTTCCTTATCACCACTTCCATTCCATCATCACTCCAACTCCTGGGAGCCTCCTCTGACTTCTCTCTAAATGGGATCAGTCCAGGTCAGTCAGCACCCAGGTGTGAGAGCACTCACAGTTATTGTGCTATAGTGTGTGTGTGGGTGTGTCTAACATTCATGCATGTTTGTGTGTCAGTGTGCATGTGCAGATAGCCATCCATGTGTTCATTTAACTGAGAGTGTTTGTTTTATGGATATTCAGTATGATTTTTTTTTCCCAGTACAACAGTAAAAATAAGTTTACCATTACATAATGGAAATACATAGTACAGGATGTTTGATGTCTCACATAAAGGCTTATTTTGTACAAGCACCTGATTTCGTCAGTGATGAACAAGCCTTTCTCTTTTTTTTGTATTTCCACTTTCATGAATAATACGTGGACTTCCAGTATTCTCTCATTAAAGTTTATTCCAGCGAGGAAGGAGCCATTTGATTAGAAATCCTGAACGCTCCATGACCCTTCCCTTGATGAGTGACCATAATGAGGCCCGGAAGCAAAACCCACTGGTCATTTATATGCGTTTATTGTCTCTCCGAAGCAGCATTACCGCGAGAAAAAGAAGCGTGAAGCCCTTCGTTGGTTGTTAGCATACCCTCCTAAGAGTCGCTGTAATTATTTCTGCTGTAGCCTGAAAGAGCTGCTGCCGTGGAGGGGGAAATCTCTCACCTGCAATCCTGTTGGCTATCTGAGATAAAAACAATTTTAAATTACTCTCTCATTAGAGGCTGTCTGAGCTCACGGAGATGTCCTAATAAAAGAGCTAAATTAAGTTCCTAATTGCAGTTATGTTCTCAGAAAGCCTTCATGTATGTGCGCACATACAGCTTTTTTTGTAGATTGGGAGATTAATTGATTCTGTTTTTATTTGCATTGAACTGAACGTGTATCAGTTTAGTTTCCCTCACCTGTAGGTTGATTAAATGCATTCCAGTGGAAACAAACATCTCGACTATACAAGAAGGACGTTGTCAATCAGTGCAAATAAATTTGAAAATTGAACTTAAATAATGCTCAAATCTTTTTTGGCACAGACCAAAATGTTCCTATAGCGCCAAATATAAAAACTAAAAGTTGACATTACATATCTCATCATATTTGTTCTGCTTTGCTTATTCTTTGGTCAGATTCAGTTTTTACATAATTAAACATGTTTAATTTGGGCAAAAATATTCCATGACAGCTTGGGTTGAGGAAGAAGGATCACATTTGATAGAATTCACTTATTTTGTACCCACAGGCCTTCGCTTTGTATTGACCAAAGAACTGTACAGGTGGTCCTCGGTTTACTGACAAGATCCGTTCCTTCGACGTGTTATGAGCTGATTTTCGGTCTAAGTCGGATTTAATGTCTAAATTAATTATAATGACCTAAATTATGCTTTCTCTGCACACCAGCAACTAGTTCTCACGTGAGTATCGTATTATTTACGAACCAAACTGCTAACGTCAAAACTAATAAGTAGTAAAAAATTTTTGGGAGTCGTTTGTAACCACGAAACGTCATAACTTGAGACCGTCGTAAACCGAAGGCCTCCTGTGGTTGTATCAATACCTGACTTAGGTTGAACTATCCAACATTGGATTCTAGAAGAAGAACCGTTTTGCCTTTTGTTGTTGCTGCCCATTGTAACACTCTAATGTGACTGTTGCTGTGCAGAAAACGTACTTCTGCTTCTGCACAGGACGTCAGTTGATTAGCCCTTCAGTATCACACATTAGCAACACACTGCTTGAAGAATGTGTCCACATGCAGGCCTCCCAGTGTGGTGTGATCGATCAAAACCTCAGTGGGTGCATTCACACTCCACTTGTGGCTCAACTAAGACAAATGTTAATGCCTGGTCTTTCTCACATTCAGTGACTGACAAGGTTACTTGTGCTCTCTCTCTCTCTCTATGCAGGCATCCTCTCGGTGCTCTCGCTGTCTTCCGAGTGCACCTCCCTGGCTTCGGAGCTGCCCAAAGTGTCCTACGTCAAGGCCATCGACATCTGGCTCATTGCTTGCCTGCTGTTTGGTTTCGCCTCGCTGGTGGAGTACGCCGTGGTTCAAGTGATGCTCAACAGCCCAAAGCGCATAGAGGCGGAGAAGGCCAAGATGGCGTCCAAGGAGAAAGCTGCGGGAAAGAGCCCCGCTGCCAGGAACAACACGGTCAACGGGACCGGAGGGACGCCGCTACATGTCAGCACCTTGCATGTCAGTGAATCTAGTTTGATACCTAGTGTAAGTGTGTCTGTCTGTCATCATTAATATATTGCATGAGTTAACGAAATCAAACCAGAATGCGTAGACACATGCTGAACACACCCTCCAGATTATCAGCAGTTTTAGTCACAGCCATGGGTCTTTGTTGTCTCTCACAAAATGCCCAAAAATCTAATTTTGCATAAGAAAAGAAGCTATTAAACTTCCTCTTTATATCAGGTCATCCTTCTTATTGTTGCCTGAATCTTTACAATGGTCACAGCAAATTCCACCTAAAGCAGCATCACTTAGTGCAGCAAACAAACAGTGGGCATGTGGTGCAGCCAGCAGCTCTCTGACCCCATGAAAACTAGGAGTGTTCATGCTTTAATAACTGCATCAGCCATCAGGATAAGATCAGGGGTAGTTAATACCATGTGTGACTTGACTTCAGATCCGTTTTGCCTTGTGGAAGCAGATCTTGTGTGACCGATAACGATCATATCCATAGCAAAAGTATAAATATAATCCCCTTGGATACTTATTCTCCAATTAATCGCCAAAATATTTGAAAGATGGTGCATTTTTTGTCCATTTGAGCAGATGCCTGTGTGTCTATGTATGAGTGTATACCAACCACTAATCCACAGAACCACAGCAGAATGCCAAAATACAAACTTCAGATCGAACGTCCCCTGGTAGTTTTACAACTCCGAGGCACTGAGATCCAATCTACATGCAGAAAAGGGACATGTAGTCATTAAAAAACTGGCTTCGTCTTTAACACGCAAACACACACAGCTCAGTCAGGACTCAAGCCTGACACTTGCATGCGCGCCATCAGGCAAACAGGATGTTGCACGGGCCTTTCCAATTGTATGCCTAATTGAAATTAATTTACCTCTGAATCTATGTTGGTCCGAACCACATTTGGTTTGCGAGGATTACATTATTCCATTGAGGTTTAATGGGCTTTCTTGTCAAAACCAAATCAAAATAATGAAGCTTTAATGAGCTTAATGACTTCAGCGAGTAAGCATCCATAGACTGATTAGATCCTGTTCACCCCGCGGGCCTTCAGGGAAGTCGATGAAAGGGATTTTTTTGGATGACATTAGGCCAAATCCGTCTGCAGATTGTTTTGCATAAGCACAGGTTGTGATAGCATGTAGAGGGTGTAGAGGGGTTACAAGACCCCAGATGAGAGAACAGCCATATTAGGCAACATTGTGAAGTACAAAGTAAATCTAATTTTGGCTCCAAAGCTTTCCTTTTTCCTCTTAAAATAGCAGTAGTTTTGATTTATCAGCAGAGTTCTGTCCAAGCCTCAGGATCAAACAGCTCCTTTACTGTCTCTTCAAAGTGTAGTCTGTTTTCAATCTAGTCCAACCGTATTAAACAGCCTCATTTGAATGTTGCTTTCAGTTTGGACAAAACCTACATGCAGTGTGGATGTAACCTCATAGTCACTGTATGTGCGTCTTTGTTATGTGTCAAACAGTAATCAGAGGAAGTGGAGCAATCAGTTATAGTTTTGCCAGGGCAAGATAGTAGAAAAATTGCGGTGTCAGAAATGTTTCAAGAGGATTTGTGTAGTTCACAGGCAGCAAACCTATAGGAAGAACATAGAGGTTAACCAGAGACAAACTGCTGGTTTCGTAATAGAAGAGACGTCTGCGCCTTTTCTTTGCAGCCATAGTCTGTTGAAATGCAGTTTTACTTGTCAGAGCACCTAATCTGTGTGTGTGTGTGTGTGTGTGTGTGTTTGTGTGTGTGCGTGTGTCTTAAAATGCTCTGTCAGCAGGGCCTGTCCGTGCCATCTGTTGTGTTCTTATGTGCACGTTGATGTATCTAGGTGTCTGTTCATGCATGCAGTGGATTTACCTGTTGAAGAGGCTGAGAGGCAGAAAGAGGAGAGACAACAGTAAATGGATGTGATGCGAATTCTAGAAATGAATGACGACATCTCTGTTCTGCTCTAAGATGGAGGATGGAGCTGTTGAAACAGTGAAAAAAAATAGGGCTTTACCTTGTTTAACAATGCAGCACTCATATCTCAGAATTTGCATGCGTTAAGTGGAACGGGTTGATTGATTGATTTTCCATTGTTTGTGTCATGCAGTGTTTCTAGACAGGAGAAATTAGAAAGAATAGACGAGAGGTTTACACTCTCATATTGCCCTGATGACAACCCTGTGGTTGAAAATGCATCCAAAGGATGTTTACTTAGTCGGGTTTCAGAGCCAAAGTCGCAAACAAGTAGTAAATCAGCAAAGGCTAACACAAACAAACACAGAGAAGGCAGGTGTGAAACAGGAAGGCGGGAACTGATCCAAGATGTGGGACGTGAAGGCTTCCAAGCACAATCATGAGTGGGAGAGAAAAGGGAGCTACAACTGGGTGGAAAATAAAGGAATGACAGGCAGGTGTGCAGGTGGATGTGGGGCTCAGGTGATGGGAGGGGATTGGAAAACACTGATGGCAGCTACTGAACAAGTGGAGAGTGACAGATTGTGCAATAAGAACTGGGGTTGGTGACAACCAGGCATGAGAACAGAATGTGCAAAATGAGTTAATCTGAAGGTTGCAGATGTGTTCTGTCTGTTCTGTCCAGCTATACCTGGGTCAGAATCTCACAAATGGTGGTGAAACGCACCACTTCTCCTTCTGTTGTTGGAAATCTGCAGCTGCCTTTGTTTAATTTGAACTGTAGTCAAATACAGTGCTGCATGTATAGTACAGACACTTTAAACTGGAGTGTGATTAGCAGGATTGAATAATCTTTGTAGTACCTGTAGAGTAATGTAAGCCTCTGTAGACCGCAAAGTCTGTCTGTTGCTCAGTCAGCCAGTTTAAACCACTTTGGTTCGGCTACTCTGCCTCCAGGACTGCCAGCAGCACTCTGAGTATTCGTCAAATCTTATCCTAGCTTGTTTATCTCACATAAATAAATGCATTTTGGAAAGAAATAAAGCAGAATTCATTAACCAGCCTGCTTCGTCTCCATGATTCTCTCTTGCACCCAGGTGGCCGAGACCCGCTGCAAGAAGGTGTGCACCTCTAAGTCAGACCTGCGGACCAACGACTTCAGCATCGTGGGCTCGCTCCCACGGGACTTTGAACTGTCAAACTTTGACTGCTATGGGAAGGCCATCGACACCGGCTCTGGTCACGGCAAATCCCAGGCTAAGAACAACAAGAAGCCTCCTCCTCCCAAACCAGTCATCCCCTCCGCTGCCAAAAGAGTCGACCTTTACGCCCGAGCCCTGTTCCCTTTCTCCTTCCTCTTCTTTAATGTGATCTACTGGTCCATATACTTGTGATTACCTTGAAATGATCTTCTATTATTGACTCACCACACTGTCATAAATTCTTTATTGATCAGATTACATTCAAAGACTCCAGAGTAAACATTGAGATATGTGATTTCATGCAGAACAACTGCTGGTGTGGTACTATTACTATTATTATATTTCTCTTCACATAAAAAGGCAACTATCATCATTTGTGAACTAAGAAATGATTATAACTGAATATTTCTTATCTTTCCTAAAAAGAATATATAGCATCTTGTTTTCAAATATATATTATTTATTAATAGTGGTACTTGAACGGCTAATACAGGATTGCAGATATAACTGTAATAATCGGTGTGTAAACATATCCACAGAGACTGGCTGTGTAAGAACTGAAAAGATCTATTGAAGAGCATTTGTAAATAGGTATTTGATTTATCGCCCCTCACCCGGTGGGAGTTTGCTCGCAAGTTTAATGAGTTAAAGCGTTTTATTCAGGCTTCGATGCAAAGTGTAACATTGTAATTACCTCGCATGCTAAAAAAAAAATATTGCATGTATATGAAGATGAAGTATAAATACATATAAAGAATTTATTAAATTTTATTCTTCTTATGATTTGCTCTTGAGAAGATACGTGGGTACGTGAAACACTCCTGTTCCTGTCCAGATGGTCATGTGACACTGCCACCCTTCCAGCCAATGTAACGTTTGACACTTTCCACCTGTAGCTTGTGTAAATGGGTCACCGGGGAACTGTGACCATGTGTTTGTGAAATTTACAAACGAAAATAAACAATCAAATGCTGTTTCACCATTTGATGTGATTAAAAGTAAACTCAAAGATTTGAATTAAACCGTGTCCATCATTTCTGTTTTTCTTTTTACAGTGAACACTAAGAAATAGGGGTGCAACTGTGCACAAAAATCAAGTTTCGGTACGTACCTCGCTACGGAAGTCACGGTTCGGTTTGGTTCTGTTTAGTACGGAACCCTCCGGAGTCGATGGATGCACCGGCACGTCAAAATGACCGATTTAAGATGACGTAGCAGCACGACGCAGCCTCACTGAGTCTGTTTTAACTTGTGTCGAAAGTGCAGATTTCAAACTACCAGTTGTTGAATTGTGTTGATCGACCAAGTTAAACCAGAGTTATGACAAATAATAAACGGCATATTTTTTCACACGTTTTGAGCGCCTTACGGCTTTCATCTTGTCCACTTGTTTTACTCCTTTTTCATACTTCACCGAGAAACTGAAGTGATCCCAAACGGGTGATTTTAACGACGGCAAAGCGTCTTCCAGCCCCGGCTTCTTGCTGTTAGCATTTGCCATCCCATTCTCTAGCCATACATCACAAAAGCGCCAGCAGGAGAAAAAACAGTCCGACTGAAAACTCCTACTTGTTTTTAGTTTTGCAATACTGTGCAACTGTGAGACGGAGAAGGTCCACCACAACCATGGGCACTACGAGGTACGCAAACAATCCTGTACATTAGCCATTCTCAATAGTCTTAAAATTTTCGTACCGAACCGAAAGTGCCTGCACCGAACGGTTCGGCTTAGTGTATTCCTACAACCCTAGTAAGAAAGCAGCGATGAGGTGGATTCACACCCATTTTGCAGCTTGGTTGCATGTGTCTAAACTGACTTACAATGGGACGAAAATTTGCAGCATCTTCCCCTTTGCACTGTCCATGTGCATCCTGCACATCGCACAACAGCTGTTTCTTCCACAGAGGCTTGACCTCTCCTAATCTGCCAAACCAGCCATCAATTATTCATGCAAACCTGCTTGGAAAATGACCCTCGACCATCATTGTGAGACTCCTCATATGAAATCTGTCTCCGGCTTAATGAAGCAAGATAGATGCCAAGCTCATGTCATGACAATAGAGTCAAATTAATGAAGTTCGAAGCCGTTTGGACCAGGATCGCCCATGCAAAGGAGAGCAAAATTGTCATTGCTGTGACTCTTTTCTCTTCTGGTTAGCACAAAATGAGAAAACAAGACTAATTTCTCTCTCTCTCTCTCTTTCTGTGGCTGCCATGGTTACAGACACGGGAAAGAATTTTTGTCTGTCACTACAAAAACCCGCCTGTGACACAGAGCGGGACTCAGACAAAGACTAGAATCAGGTGGAAACAACCTCTTAATTCGCAGCTGAGACGTGAATCATCAGGAGAAGTACATGTTTTACACATCAGTGCATTTGTGGTTAATTCTGACAGATCTGAAGACTCATTTCGGCTCCGACTGGATCTCAACAGAGAGAGATTTTGCATTGCAGTGCCCCCCAATGGCCACTTCCATATTTGTTTAATGTAATGAGGAGATAAAACGCCCTCCTGGGAGAAAAACAGATGTAATGCCAGGTCCTGTGGACAGGATGGTAGAGGCACTGCCAGGATAAGGAGGCAGATTTTTTGCTATAATACAGGTATATGGACTAGAAGTTCCCTCTGTTTTGTACGGAAACCATCATTTTAAGACATCTTTAGTGATGATAGTACATTAAATTATTAATATCAAAAACTTTTGGAAGATCTGAAGTGAAGTTAAACATATTAGGAGTTAATTTTTCTTTAAATCTTGCAGCATTTTACATCTCAGGCTACAAAAATGAGTCTGTTATCTGCAATAAATTATTCAAAACATCACAATAAGCATCCTATAATAGATCACCAGTGATGAAAGGCAACAATATTAAAGCAGTAAATGATTAAATCAGTCGCATCAGGACAGTAGATGTATCAAACACAGGTGTGACTCATGTGTCTCTTTGATTATGTGTGTGTTTGTATGTGTGCTGTGTTGTGTTGTTGTGTGTGCATGCTCCACCCCCGCGCCCCAGCACCCTGCTACCAGCACAGCGCAGTAACCTATATCACACAGGGTGCTTTCTAATCCAACATGACCTCTCGCCAGGCATCCACCCAAGCCACCAAGACAACCACCATGACAGTCAGGCAATGATTAGTGGAGGAACAGTGGGGGGAGGAGAGGCCGCGAGGCTTATTGGAAGCTCGTTTACAGAGAAAAAGGCTTTCACACATCGGTGTCGGGCGTTCACAACCGTCTCCAAGCCCTCAGATAAAAGGAACGCATTGTGAATAATGAGGAAAGTAGCATTTCTGCTTCTGCACAATGTCATAATCTGCTTTAAAATCATAATCTGTCAAATTATTACGCCATTGAATCACCTTTTAATTAATGTTTAGTGCGGTAAGTACATGCTTTATGTTTATTTTGTTTGTTTCCTGGTTGTTTGTTTACTTTACTGTCACGTGTGCAGGGTCTCATGAGGGATTTCTTTATAACTACTTTTTGGCTGAAGCCTGAAACATAATAAGCTTTTTTTTTCTCCCAATGCCACAGCAAGTTTTCAGGTCAGCCACAATTTTCCAGAAACCCTCACAGGCACCGGGGCTGTACGGTGGAAGATTTTTTTTTTTGGCAGGGCTTTTAAACGTGGAAGCCTAGAAAGTGTGGAGGATGCCATTTCCTGTCGCAGGTCAAAGTGGCGAAAAGCTTAGTTCCAGCCAGACCGAAGCAATCTGTAACACAGCCGTGACCGTGGGTCCTGTCATTAACGTTAGTTCTGCAAAAAAAAGGAAAAAAAACAGAGAAAAGATAGAGTGAAGAGGGACAGGGATGGAATTGGTGAAGGTGAAATACTATCAACTCAGAAACAGCCTGGCAGTGGAGGAAATAGAGCAGAGAGGATGGGAAAAAATTAAACAAATAGAAATTAAATGAGCATAAAATAGGCCAGACAGTGCAATCATGTAAAAATGATTACAAACTGATTTTCAATTCTAAGCCATGTCATTATTTTTTAAGCATCCGTTGCTGCTGTTGCATTTACATATCTGTTATGAAACTGATATTCTAAATTGATATGCATCATAAAACAATTGTTGTTCAGATGGAAACATTAAAACCATCGAGCAGCAACAGTTTCAAGAGGATACATCATTAGCAAGAGACAGACGGTAATAAAAACACACCCAAGACATAAATTACTCAGCTCAGACTGCTGGGAACCTCAATCATTCTGGTGCAGATTGCTTTGTCTTCCAGTGCCATGTCCTTTCTCTAACTTTTTAGTTGTTGTTTATCTTTGAGAGGAGCAACGCACTTAAATAAAGATCACTGTATGTGTGACAGTGTGACTCAAAAGGCAGATTTCCAACTGTTATCCTTCGGTCATGAGTCGTTAAAAGAATAACGAACCAAACTCAAAAGGGAGAGTGCTGCTAATACACTGTAGAGCAGGGGTGGGCAACTCCGGTCCTCGAGGGCCGCTATCCTGCATGTTTTAGATGTTTCCCTCTTCCAACACACCTGATTCAAATGATCAGGATTGTTATCAGGCTTCTGCAGAGCTTGATGATGAGCTGATCATTTGAATCAGGTGTGTTGGAAGAGGGAAACATCTGAAACATGCAGGATAGTGGCCCTCGAGGACCGGAGTTGCCCACCCCTGCTCTACAGTGTTTTAACATACACCGATCAGGCATAACATTATGACCACCTGACTAATATTGTGTTGGTCCCCTTATGTGCTCAAAAATATCCTGAACCACTGGGCATGGACAAGAGGACCTCTCAGGGTGTCCTATGGGGTCTGGAACCAGATCCTTGGCACTGGATTCTTTGGGTGCTCTGGCTTGTGCAGTGGAGCCTCTGTCAATCCAACTTGTTCCACTGCATCCTGTTGATGCTTGATCACAATGGGGTGTAGGAAGTTTGGAGGTCAAATCAACATGTTGGACCATTGTCATGTTCCTCAACATGTTCCTGATTGGTTGATGTTTTTGCCCATGTGGTGGGGTGCATTTTCCTGTGGGTGACATTTGGGGTTGCCACTTTGCATGAGGGAGTGTGTTTGTTGTGGGACAATGTTTATTTGGGTGTCTAAGTCTCATCAACACGGATGTTAAAATCAAAGGTTTTCCATCAGAACACCACATAGTACCAATATGATCAATGTTATTCACTTCACCTGTCAGTGGTCAGGATGTTGTGGCTGATTGGTGTGTATTTGCTAATAATATTTTATTTATTATCAATGATTGTATCACCTTCCTGAAACACTTCTTCATGTTGCACAATTTCACACCAGGCAGCCTAGTTTGAGTACAAAAATTATACCAAATGCAGCAACTCTGTTATTTTTTAAGGGATGTGACTCATAACTAAAATAAAACCCTTTGATTATTTTCCCTTAATAACACCCTTTAAAGCTACTGCTTTGATACAACCTATACAAGGATAGAGTGTGGTTTTAAGTTATTATTTTGGAGCCTCTCATATGATCCAAGGCTGAAACTGTGTTTTGGAGGTCAAATCTAAAAGCAGCTCTGTGCACAACTGTATAGATTGAAAGCTATTGACGCAAGCTGATGCAGCCAAAGTGTCCAGTCTCAGCACTCTTCCTGACCTTGGGACCGATCCCTGCAGGTTTGACTCCCCCCAAAAAACTGTTCTAATGGCAGGATATGCTTGGCTTAGCAACTTCCGCACGTCTGAGGGCCTCGCTCTGCATGCGCATCGCCTCTTTTACTGTAAGCTCTCCAGTCGCTGTCACGTCAGCAGCGGCTGCAAGTCATGGAGACGCTGCTGTTTTCTTTTTTCTGATCATCTGAGACGACACAGAGGATCGCTGCAGCCTCGCCCCCCCAAAAAAGAGCGGAATAATTAGTTTCAGTGTTGTTGTTGGTCCTCATGCAGCATTTGTTCTTTTTCTAAATGCCAGTCATAACTTCCAAGTGCAGTTCTTAGAGTTACTGTAGTTGCAAGTGAGGGAAGACTGAGAAATGGTTTTCAGTACGAATAGAAATAAATCCTGTAAACATAGTTTGTGTGGCTGCTGCTCTAAATGCATTTTGTTTGTTGCTCAGCTGATTAATAGTAAGGTGCATTTGGCATCACTGTTCCCACTAGGTTATTAAAAAAATCTACACGTAAAGACGTTTTGGAGACGGTCCATCGTATAATAGGTCAAAATTACCATTGCACAATAAATTAGAGAGGAGTGCACACAATTCTTAAATTGCTGATACCTTGCATGCACTCTTTCCAGTGATATATTTCATATCTTAGAGTGTGTTGCCCAGCTGTGGTCTTGGAACGCTCTCTCTGTCTGTTAGCGTTTAATTTTTCACACTGCACAAGGCAGCCTGGGGGGCGGCACACTGGCTCGGTGGTGGAGACTGTCACCCCACGACTTTAAACCCAGGTCTTCTCAGTAGAAATGTGGTTCAGCTGGATGGGGAAACTCTCTCTCTCTCTCTCTTTCTCTCTCATATTTATGAATTTGACAGCGCTGTGTTTAAGTGCAGGCATGTCTGAGCTATCTGCCTGGAACAGTCTGCAGCAGACTGGAAGAAAATTAAGACAGGAAGAAGAACTAGTCGCTGCACATTCGCGGAAATAATCTCTTAAGTTATGAGACGGAACCTACAAACCCATGTTGCTCCGCTCCGTAGTGTCTTTCGGCCTTTTATTATCTTGCGTGTTTACCCAAGCGGATTCACCCAATTTCTATTTAATATTTGGTTAAAAATGTAGGGTTGCAAATCTCTGGAGATTCTCTACAAATCCATTTTTAAAGGTCAGGCTAAACGCGGAAGATCATTTTAAAATGTGGACTAAAACAATACGTGCAGAAGAAAAGTAAACCCAGATAACCGATATGTGGCGTTGCAGGCAGGTACAGAAAGTCATAAAAATAATAAACATCCTGCTACTGAAAGGTCGCGTGTCAGATCCCTGCTGCCAGAGTTTGTCCATCACAGGCTAAGTGTCTACCTGAAGTGGCCATGAGTGAGATATTAAAATGCTAACCACTGTAAACCTCTCTAGATAAGAGCACCAACTAAATGCCAGGAATGTAAATACTTCTCTAGGAAGCTCAGTGATTTCTGAGACGTATAAACGTAAGTGGTGGAACATTTCTCAAAAGGTCATTGACTTGTTTTGTTTTCTTTTCACCAGCTTTTCGCTCTACGGGCCGCACAGTGTTGTGCAAAAATCCTCCCATCAGCGTGCATAAAATCCCCCATCTCACTCTCGTGGTTTATCGGCGTAAACCGACACAAAGGTAAACATTTCTTGCACAGCCGGCGGGGTCGTGATTTGATTACGAGCCGCTCTCATTCCAGCCCCTTAAAACTCATTAAGGGCTCTTTGCGGCGTTGCCACAGTTAAATTATCTCACAGGCTGCAAATTTCGGCACATTGCGAAACGTGCTGTAAGATAATCAAACTGAAATTGCATTTTCGGTCTAGCGGCGGCACAGTGAATCCATGCATGGCGGAACCCCCAGACAAGGTCAAACTGATGAACATATGTGAGCCTGTGGAACGCAAGTAGTTGACTTTGCAATTTATTTTGCTGGGAAGAGGATTTCTATGTAACATGATATAGTTACATAATCAGTTCCTACTTTATGTCCAGATTAGTACTCATTCGTACCTAAATAACTTCTTATATTATGACTTCACATCTTATTTCCAAGCACCTACATGCATGTTTTGGTACATATTGTAACGATGCACCGTGACACTAAATACAATAGAAGCAACGCTCAGTTAACACTCCTCCAATTAATTCATGTGAGCAGCAGGTTAGCTTAGCATTTGTCAGCACTACAGTTCAACATATATGAACAATACTGTAAAGTTTCAGACAAGAAATATCTCAGAAATGCACATTTTCTGCTGCAATCTTTGCCAGATTGAACTCAATATAAGCCGCTAATACAATTCCATTAAATTCACATCTGTCACACGCAATTCATGCACACCCACTTTAGACCCTGCAAGTGTTTACATTCTTATTTTTAGCTCTGGACCCTGCACAAGTACTGTATATAGACAAATCCATTGCCTTAATGTCTACATATTCTATCTTAATGTTTATATTTTTCCTGTTTTTGATACTTTTGGGCAACATGTTGCATTTACTGTTTCGTTTTTCTAGTGTTTACCTGCATGTGACAATCTCAATCTAGAGGTTAAAGGCCTGAATACCTTTCATCAATCAGATTTTTACTTCTAATAAAGACGTCATATATTTTATGTGAGGGATTTCTGTGTCAGCTTTTCTTGCTGGTTTGAAATTTCAATTGGCAAAGGGAGCAGCATTTGGATTAAAATGTAACGGCAGTTTTAATTGGTGGAAGTCACGCTAACTGACTGTAAGGACGACTTAACTGCAGTGCTTGTGAGGCTTTACTTTACAGTCAACACCAAATTAAATACTTCTTTCCACACACACACACACACACACACACACACACACACACACACATCCTCAGATTACTATTAAGTCAAAAATCCAGGATTGCAACCCAGATTTCTACTTCAGCCACAACCTGCTATACTTCCTGTAGTCGTGCACACACTGTTTTTTTGTCCCTATAATGATGAATTATTTCAGACACTTCAGGTCCTTTCAGTTGCTTTAGTTGTATTTTAAAATAAAGCGGTTGAGATCAGCTGGTTGACCCTTTAAATTGGTTACAACCTTTCCGAGGACGTGTCAGCTCAGATCTACCCTATCATATCCAGTCGACAGGAAGTCAATGATCAGTTTTGATCATTGGTTCGGTCATTTTTCATGCAAGCATGACACAAAAACTTTAGTCTGGCTCCTCCAGTTGCTGCTTTTATCATTAAAAACTTCCTATGTTTTAGGCTGTGGTTCATGCTGTCAGTCAAATGCAGGAAATTTTGAGTAACCAGTTTATATACAGTCAAGGTTTGAAGGCTATAGACGCTCTGTGTGCTACTGTGTTGCTCAGATCCATCCATTGTCTATACACCGCTTCATCCTCTGTAGGGTCACGGGGGGGCTGGAGCCTATCCCAGCCGACACCCTGGACAGGTCGCCAGTCTATCGCAAGGCTACACAGAGACAGACAACCAAGCAGACTCTCATTCACACCTACAGATAATTTAGAATCATCGTGGGAGGAGAAAACCCACACATGCACAGGGAGAACATGCAAACTCTGCACAGAAAGATCTCAGGCGTCCTAACCGGGACGCGAACCGGGGATCCTCTAGCTGTGAGGCAATGGTGCTAACAACCGAGCCACCGTGCTGCCCATTGCTGAGGTGCAAACAAATATGAACACCTCAAAATGGCACTTGAATCTACTCCTTATATACTTTTATTTGACTTAAGGGACTCAAAAAAAGGAAAGAATGTCCAGTTCATTTACAAAAGCTTGATGGGGAAGACGATTTTCTACACACTTTCTTTTTTATCTGTGAAATAATGAATTATTTCAGACATTTCAGGTCCTTTCAGTTACTTTAGTTGTATTTTAAAATAAAGTGACCCTCTGACTTGGCTACAACCTTTCTGAGGGCGTCTCTACTCATATTCATGGCTCTATCACGCCTTACAAAGCTTTTAGAAGCCACGTTAGTGAAAACCTTGCCGTCATAATCGATTCAAATGATGGGCAAAATGAAGAAAAGGTGCAATATATTGGATCTTTCCCTGCCGTGCGCGTTCTCATGGCACTAAAGCGTCTCTCCACAGGAGCCGGCGTTGCATGTGATGTGCTGTCCGTGGTGCTGAAACCTGACAAACTGTTGCTTCCAGCTGCCACCACCCTCAGCTCCCACTCGCTCTCAGCCTCATTAGTTTGCTCCCAGACTGCTACCTCGCACCGCCAGTGATTAATATACATCTGTCGGTGCGGGCTGAGATATGCATATCATAAAATCAGGAGGACAGGATTGCCACTTATTTCCTGCTGGCTGTGAGGCAGGCTCCCCTCCATTTAACCCTATTCATAATGGCAGCCAGGACCAGGCACATATTTGCATTTGCATTTGCATGCAGAGGGTGGAAATAAGCACTAGATCAAAGTTAAAGAGGAGATTCATTTGATGGTTCTTCCTGGAGGGCATGATGAGTGATGGTCTCCAGCTGATGCACTTGATGAGTTTTCTCAGTAAGAAATGTTGGCCTTGGCCGAGGTTTGGAGGAGGCACACTTCTCAGGCCCACCAAAAAACATTAAAGGCTCTCTTTGTCAGTTATGCAAGACAGTCTGGTAAACACTGCAAATGTCTTCAGTCATTTTCCATTGCATGTTTTTCTCACGTATAAGAGACCTAAGTTAAATGAATGTGCATTCGGCACATGGAAGTACCTATTATTCTTCTTCATAATGAATTAAGAGTGAAACAGTAAGTGTTTCTGTGTCATAAATGTCTTAAAACACCAAATACAATGACGGAGGACTGTTTTTCTATACAGCTGTGTGTCTCCAGTGAGTGCACACTAAGGACACATGCACCCTGTTTTAAGGTCAGAAGGTCTGATCCATGCAGGAGCTATACTCGGTTCCAAAATCCATTTGAGCGCTGGAATTAGTCTTGAGAGGATTTTTAGCCTTCCCGATCGCCCGGAGCTTAACACGGGTTGATCGATCACCCACTAGACAGGAAGTCAATCATCAGTTTTGATCATCGGTTCAGACATTTTTCATGCAAACGCGACACAAAAACTTTAGTCTGGCTTCTCTGTTTGCTGCTTTTATCATTAAAAACTTAACATCTGTTAGGCTTGGGTTCATGGTGTTTGAAGTTTGTATGGGGGCCTCAGTCAAATGCATGAAATGTGAAGTACACTGTAAAAATGAAAACTTGAAATTGCTCACCTTACAATGATTTTGACGTAAGTTGAACAAAAAATATTAAATTTTAGTGCAAACAATGGAATATTAATTATTTCAACTAACATTATCAAGTTTGTTGTGAAAGGTTGGCCCCATTACATATTATGTGGTGACAAAACTCAAACTGAGACCCGGGTCAAGTGTGTCCGCAAAACTCTGCACGCTTCCCCGAAAGTACGGGGTCTCCTGAATAACTTTGCAGGGGCTTGAAGCCACCATTTCCAGTCATCACGTGACAAGCCTTCTTTCCCGGTCCTTCTCGGTTTAGCAAACAGTTCTTAAGTGAAGTTTAAGTTGTACATGTGAGTGTTTTGTTGAAATTATGTAGCGATCGCCGAGCCGGTCGCAAAGACTGAACTGTGTGTTGCAATGCATTGTGGGAGTTCGGGGTGATTAATGCTGTTGCCAGCATCATGAGTGAGAAGGGTGGTGGGGTTTATGGCTACCTGCGATGTTCTTGTGTTGGTTTTGCAAACATAGAAGCACCTGCTTGGGGCAGCATGCAGACTAAAGGCTGGCACACACAGGATTCTTCAAAACTTCACAGATTTAGAGACACACGCTTGAAGATGGCAAAAGACAGATCGCACAAGATCTCTCTCTTCTCTTATGGTGTGTGGTGTTCACTACGGAGCACACCGCACACTATAAGATTCTAAACCAATTCTTCAGCAGACAATCAGGTTCTTCACGCTCAGTATTCCAAATCTCGCGTAGTCAAACATGACTTCAGTGTAAACAAACAATGGGAATAACGGCACTATAAATAACGGCATTATAAATAAAGACGTTACTAACAGTGTTCCTTTTTTCAGTAACAAGTTATCTAATTGATTACTCTTCCCATCATTATAATGCCGTTACTGTTGCTACCAAAAATGCGGCGCGTTACTAGAATTGAAGCTGTTTTTCCATCAGACCATCCAGATCTCTGAGCCGAGGGGCAGAGATTTTTCAGGGGTGTCAAAATTGACACGTTAATGTGGATTAATTCATTTTCGTGTTTAATCTGATTAAAATTTTTAGCGACGGTAACTCTGCTTGTTTGTTTTTACTTCCTGTTCCGTGAGTCAGCTCGCGTTTAGATTGGCTTAAATCTGGTACACATGACATCACACACTGAGCGTGCTCGGCTGCTCTCGGAGGAAACCCCCACACACTACAGGGTTTATAGTCTCAAATATTAAACTTGTTCATTATCTACGATCTCTCCTTCCGAGACCATCCGAGCGGATCGGACCGGACAAAATCACTCTTAACACACCACAGGAAAATCAGACACGATGTCGTCTGCAAACATCCAACAATGAGGCCTAGTGTGTACCGGCCTTTAAGCATTTTTCCTCCATGCTGCTTGCTCCAGAATGTTAACTTTATGTTCAGAACTGTACTTAATTCTTCATGCTGTCAATATGCAAACCTGTGCTGTGATGTACACTGTAAAAATGAAAAAGTAATAAAAGCTCAGAATTTGAAGTTTTTATTAACATGAAACTTAAGTTCTACAAACAAATGATGATTTGTTGGAACAACTATTGAGGAGTTTACTTCAAAATTTAATCATTTGAGTTGGCCACAAAACTCAAAAATCTAGTGCAGTAAGTTGCTTTGAAATTTTGAGTTTTCCCAACTTTTTCATTTTTACAGTGTAGTATGAGGACTGTAGACACTGCTGAGGAGTAAAATGGTGCTAGAATCTACTCCTTATATGTCTTTTTATTGGAACATTGACTTAAGAGGACACAAATAAGGACAGAATGTCTAGTTTAGTTGGAAAAAGCTCGCTGGGGAGGACGATTTTTTATAATTTTACTTTTTTTTCATGGTTCTCCAATAAAGGGAGGCTGAAATAATGATGCCAGGATGTTTTAAAAATCAACAGCATTCAATGATTTCATGCCTTAAAGCTGGTAAAAACAAAGCTCCATCCCTCAGACTATACAGCGCTCGTTCGGGGCGCACTCTTGTCACCAAGTGCACGACTCTCGGCTCTTTCCGTCTCTGTCCGCCTTTCTCATTAACATTCCTCACTTGTGGGTGTGATGCTGAGAAGATCTCCGGCGCGCCGAGCGGAGACGCGCAGTGTCCCTGTGCGTTCAGAGGAGGAGGTATCAGCTGCCGGCCGGAGAGGAGCGACGAGGAGGAGCGGAGGGAAGAGAGACGTTACCAGCGACCGTTCCATTCCTTCACTGCCCGTCCTTTCGCTGCTACAGCCACCTGCAGAAGAGAAAAACGATCCTTTACTGCAGATCTTTTTCCCCTCTCTCTCTCTCTTTCTCTCTCTCTCTCTCTCCGCAAGATCGAAGCTCTCCAATATGTGTCGGATCTAACCTCTCTGGAGAGAAAGCGGAATAGCAGACTCCCCTGGTGGATGTGGACACCTAAACTGTGGACATGGAAAAGATAGTGAATTTATCCGTTTCGGTTCTCCTGGTTTTATGGGGATGCGCTCTTGGAGGCTCACCCAGCGTGCAGATCGGTAAGTGGCTGTTAGTTTCAACGAAAAGGCGAATTGGCCGAAAAGACTTCTGTGCGTAAAATGCTGAAAATGATGCCTGAAAATGTGTCTTCAATTTAGATTTTGTGCAAGTGTGACTGATGTCTTGCGTTGATTTCAGGGGGACTTTTTCCAAGGGGCGCGGATCAAGAGTACAGCGCATTTCGGATAGGAATGGTTCAGTTTGGCACCTCGGAATTCAGACTGACGCCTCACATTGACAATCTGGAAGTGGCGAACAGCTTTGCCGTTACCAATTGCTGTAAGTCGCAAACATATTTTCAGCCTTTTTTTTCTAAAGAGAGAAAAAAAAAAACACGACATTCATGTGATAGCTGTGGGGATGGAGACGATCCGAGCTGTCTAATCTACATTCTGTAGGCAAACGCACCGAGACTGGGAGCTGCTAGTTGAGGATGAGCGGGCAATCGTGTGGGCAGAGGGAAAGTTGGTTTCCACAGTAACAGTCAGTCACATCCATCCCATTTCCATTCCTTCAGATTCGCAGATCAAACAGACTGCACTGCAAAAAATATCGATCCCGGTGCTTCTTTTCATCCAAGCTGTCTTAAAAAAAAAACCAGTGATTTCCCTTTCTTCTCCAAAGTAGCTGAGAAAACAAGTGGAGTCGGATCATTGCGCCACGATTCCAGTAAACATCCCTTTAATTAAATGCCGTTTTAAGAGGCCACCAGTGAGCAAACACATCCAACCTATCTGATTGTGGTCTTTTTTCAGTGTGTATTCTACCGATGTCACGTCTTTTCTCAGCTCGGTGTTCATCCATTGTTGGCTCCTGTAGCTTAGGCTCCCCAGATTCTGACTGATCGTCACGCACAAGCTTTAACATGGCTATTGAGGATTAATGTGACACTGTGAATGACAGGCAAAGCACTGGAAGCATTGACAGCTTCTTGTGAAAGGCTCCCCCCTCCCTCCCCACTAAATCTAAAACGTTTACCTCCAACATCATCGGATTTAATCGTGCGTTTTTTCTCTCTCTCTCTCTCTCCACACCAACCAGGCGTCTTTGGAAACAGCCGCATCATGAGGCGGAGAGGTTTCTGAGGTCGCTATTTTTAATAGCCACGGTTCGTACATTTCATTAGGCGGTTGCCAGGCGACTGCTACCTCTCAACAGTCCCTTAAACATAAATCAAACGCTCCTGATTGGTGCGCGCATCGGTCCAATCGAATTCATTACCATATAAAAGCTTCCTGCTTGGAGATCCTCGCTGCGTCCGACGCATCAGAGACATGCTGATGTTGTGGAGAGTTTAGAAGGTGTTTTCTTTGTCCACATGTTGACTGATGACAGCAGCTCACCTCTTTATGTCTGCTCCACATGTATGGATTAGCTGGTTTTAAATGTATCTCACATATCCTCCATTGACCAACGTGGGTATGTTTTTCCACCACATACACACACACTCCACAAGTGTGTGGATATGTGGTGTTACATAAGCAGGCCACTGATTTGACTGTAACCTGACAAATCTTTGGAGAAAAGTTCTTCACAGGATCAAACATGGAGCGATTCTGACTCAACTTTGGCCACTTAAATCACCATGGCATGTACAATAGTCAGATTTTCAAAAAAAAACAACCAAGCAGCTGAACCAAGACATCACTGTTATTTTCTTTCATTGAATTACATATTATGATTGCTGTCTGCCACACATGCTCCTAGAAATGAATCATTGCATGTGGTTCTTTAAAAAAAAAAAAAAAAAATCAGTGGACTGCGATTCTTAGAAGTGCTCCAAGCTAATATTTTGGTTATTGCTGGAGTGTTTAATGTCTGGAGCTCCCGTTTGATGGCTCATGCTAAGCAGTTGACTCTTGTGAAATTTCAGACCGGTGGGGGTAACGAAGCGGCGAACTTGCCTCACCTCCACGTCGGCAACAATGGCTTCAGCTCTGTCATTGTTGGTCGAACATTTGAGCCGCAAATTACTGAGACCTGTGCGCAGTTACCAGTGACCCCGAATGGTGAATGAGTGGGCGCGGAGAATGAACAAATGAGTGGCTGGATGCAGATTATTGTGTGATGCTGAGCGAAGTAAACGACTGTCACGCTAAATATTGAAAAAGGCCGTTAACAGCCAGTAGGAGGATTTTTTTTGTGTGTGTGTTCCTTACTCAGCCTCGGGCCTGAATGTGTGCATACATCTGGAGGTTCCACAATGTGTGTGCATGAACTGTGTCTACCTCCTGTATAATTGCCTTCTTGAGTGGGAGTTAGGAAGGGTGAGATTGACTGGGGTGAGGTTAGGTGGATGAGGGGGGGGTACTTTATAAGCCAGTAGATGGCAGTCTGCCTCACAATCCACCTTCGTCTGTAATTACAGCACATTAACACCGGCACTTTGTCTTCTGTTAAAATGCACTTTGTGAAACAGCATGCAGGGGAGAGTAAAGGGAGAAATATTGGAGCTGACGTGCCGCACTGAAAGCTAAAATGTAACCGCAGGTTGTCGTAAGCTTTCAGCTGGGCTCCGGGACTAATCACGCACTTCCAAATTGGAACAGAAAAGCACATTAGTCTTAAATAAAGGGACAGAAATAAAGGGAAATGAGAAACTAAATAGAGTTTGATTATAGTGGACTATTGGACTCAAGAGACAGATATTCCTTCACACTGTTGCTTCCTAAAATAGGTAATATGAAAAAGGGCACCAAACTCTAATGCAGTTTTTTTTTTTTCACGAGACACTTGCTAACTTGCAATTGCCGTGAAAAAAAGTACAGTCCCTTATTTCCTTGCAAGAAACGAGACTCACAACATATGGCTGGGTACCTCGCAGACATATCACACTGGTTGTACTTGGCCTGTGCAGCGGCGCACTTCATCAATGCAGTGTGTCAGAGACAGTGGGAGGGAGGATGATACATCCCTCCATCAATAACAGTTCATCTGGACAGGCCTGCATCTGCTGCCAAGACCAGGGGAGTCGTTGTCAGTGTGTATTCCTGCGCGTGTGCAGTTATGTTGGTGTGGTGTCCACCCGGAGCAATAAATTTAAAAGAATCCCATTTAAACTTCCTAGATTACAGCCCCTGCTGAGACCCCAAATGACTAACAGACCCTAAGAAAAAGATGGATGGATGGATGGATGGATGGATGGATGGATGGATGGATGGATGGATGGATGGATGGATGGATGGATGGATGGATGGATGGATGGATGGATGGATGGATGGATGGATGGATAGATAGATAGATAGATAGATAGATAGATAGATAGGCCTAATGAAAGGTGATACATCAAGGTGATATCATATCCACCGCAAGAAGTAGAGAGAACTCAAAATGTCCTCTGTGCAGTGTAACAAAGTTATAACGCTATAAATTACAAAAAAAGACAAAAAGAAAGTTGAAGTTCTTGAATTATTTACTTTACAAGACCTGGAACCAACTTGTAGAACATTTGTGCCTACAGGTGATTCTATAGATTTTTAATTACCTTCCATGTTAGCCATTCCTATCCCTAACCTATTCCTAACCCTACACTGCCTGCAGTTCAGCCCAAAAGTCCTTGATTTTTTTAATCATGTGCACGTTGGTTGAAGCTGAGTTACTAATAGCTTCTCAATTGTGTCAGGTTTTTTTTTGTTTTTCTAAAATGAAACATAAAATAAAGTGATTTCATGAGGTATATTGCTCAATTTTAGGTTGCTTATTTGCCCCAACATAATTTTACGTCATGCACATTCAGTTCATGGACCTTCAGAAAGTTGAAAATCCAATGATGCTTTCTGTTTTTGCAGTTTCGACTGATAAATGCTGTAATTTTGAGACACTTTTTAAGCTGCAGCATGCTTTTTAAACCTGCTTTCTGCAGGTTAAAGGGCCCAACTCATAGGGACTACAAGTCACAGCACTTCATTCTCTGCTTGTTGTTGTTTTTTAATGTGCCTCTTGTAAGTTTTCCAAATTGCTTTAAACATATTAAATCAGAATATTTAGAATAGTAAAGGTACAGGATCATCTTCTGTTGCTGTGTTGTGTTTTGAACGGTTGTATTTGTGTAATTGCCTTTTTTGTATCTCTTCTTGTGCCTGCGATTGATTGCAGACGGGGAAAAACATTGTATGTAGATAAGAGCAACACTAAATAGCTCGAGTGCAGCTTTAATGAGCTCACATATTTTAGCTGTTTAAACCACCAACGGGAAACAGGATTTGGTTTCTGTCCCGCAGTCGGGTTCCAGGGGCTCTGGACACCACAGGACAAATCTTTTGGGTTGTGAGGTATTTACCACTCTCAAAGTAAGAAAAATAAAGAAGACAGACATTTTTCTTCTCCACAAAGAGATGCCTGTTCTTTCTCCTCTAATGAATACTTAGAGTTTACATCCCCAGGCCTCAAATTAGTATTCCAATTATTTAAATGAAACACTGTGAAAGGGGAAATCACTCTTCAGTTGAATTGTGCACATTTTAAAGACATGCATCCTTTGATGAGGGGTCAAAACTAAACATTAACAGCAACACTAACAACACAAGTACAAATGATTGGGAACCACACTAAAAACCTTACATGAACATTAGCATGGATGTCTAATTGTTAGTCTCTGGAATGTAGTGCAGCTACAGTTTGTCGTCTTTGCCTGCAGTTTAAAATATCACATCTTCTGTGACAAGATTTTGAGCAGGTGAGACACAAACCTCGGCATCATTCTGCCTCCACTCTCCCTTCCTCCTCAGAACCTGCACAAATGCAGCACAAGACTGTCGAAAGCCGTCCTGGGTATAGCACGGCGAATCGGACATCACCAGTTAATGATGATTAATGATAACAGGGGAAGCTTATAGGGGCGTAGGAGCAGAGAAAATCTGGTCCTGAACATATGCAGCTTTTCCCCCCTTTTATGCATCCATTGTCACACCTGTGAGAATAACTGCATCAACAAGTATTCATGAGGGTCAACAGTAATGAAGTGTTTTAAATGCAGTTTAGACAGGAGTCTGAACACTTGGAATTCTGTGAGCTCTGCGTCTTCTCTTAACTGACTGATGCTTCACTGAGAGGCCACCCTGAGCATTAGATGACCAAAGTGGAAAGCAATCTTACTTTGTTCGAGAAAAGATTATGTATTACTATACACTGATTAGGCATAACATTATGACCACCTGCCTATTATTGTGTTGGTCCCCTTTATATGCTCAAAAGTGCTCTGAACCACTGGGCATGGACCAGAGGACCTCTCAGGGTGTCCTATGGGGTCTGGAACCAAGACGTTGGCACTGGATCCTTTGGGTGCTCTGGCTTGTGCAGTGGGGCCTCTGTCAATCCAACTTGTTCCACTGCATCCTGTTGATGCTTGATCACAATGGGGTGTAGGAAGTTTGGAGGTCAAATCAACAACTTGGATCACTGTCATGTTCCTCAACATGTTCCTGATTGTTTGATGTTGTTTCCATGTGGTGGGGTGCATTTTCCTGTGGGGGTAGACCAGTGATATTTAGGATTTCCATTAGCATGAGGGAGTGTGTTTGTTGTGGGACAATGTTTATTTGGGTGTCTAAGTCTCATCAACATGGATGTTAAAATCCAAGGTTTTCCATCAGAACACCACATAGTACCAATATGATCAATGTTATTCACTTCACCTGTCATTGGTCATAATGTTGCGGCCGATCAGTGTATTTCACAATAAAATACTCTGACTGGACTCGTGTTTTAGCAGAACTGAGGTGCGTCAGCGTCCGACAACTGCCAACCCAGTAGTCGCCGAATAAAACTTCAAGGCACGGTCCATGCATCTGGATGGGTTGGCTGCATCCATACTAAACAGGGTGCGCGAGTATTAAAACTGAAGGCGCAATCACTCTGAAACCGCTCTTAACAAAGGAGTCAAGTTAAATAATAACTCACCTATTAAACTTTTCTGATGCCGCGAGGCTTATTTCCACGAGTCAAACTAATTAAAACTATGGCGAACTAATAAGGTTGCAAAACGTGTTACTGGGGATATTGTTCATTAGAAAGATTTGAATCATGGGAAACTGATTCACTCTCTGCAGTTATTTCCAAAGTGAATGCAGAGTTTCTTTATTCATCAGCGAGCCAACACTGCCGATTGGTTTGTTTCTATTCCCTTTCGAGAGGATGGGTTTGTTTTTTTATTGCTTGGAAGCTCATATGAAGTCCCAACCTTCACCTTGAGGCAGACACGTCTCTCAGGAGCAGACTGAACTATTATCACCTTTCAAGGGGGTGGTGGGCCTTTTAGAAGCTCTGGTATTGTTTAAGACACAAAAAACAGTCATTTAAAAACCATTTATTAAGCCAATAATAGTTATGTTGATTAATTTATCAGGCAAATATTGTAAAAAATCAAAAAAGATGAGAGAAATAATGTTTCAGTACCATTCAAAGCATTCCCCGTGTAACTTAGCTCCACTATTCCTTCCACTAGGACTCCTCTCTAGAGACTTCTGGTTTGAAACAATGATAAATGTTTACAACACACAGTTTCCATGACTGTTTGCTTGTGTGTGTGTCTTTGCCTGTCAAATTAATCTTCATATACAGCTATAGCACGCTCCCATGCTTTTATTTCTACGGCCCACCTCTTTCAAAGCAAACCAATCTCCTTCCTCTGAGACCAACAGCGGAGTTTGAGGTCACCGACAGCCGGCCGCCGATTCAACACTTCAAAGTTCATGTTTGTCATGGGTGAATCTCGTCATACTTGTAATTTCACGCATCTAAACGCACACAGCAATTCAGGGACGCACACATTCAAGGACCTGGCTGAATGATCAAACGCCTATACCGGCCATATACGCGCTGCGGAGAATTGGTTATAGCCAATTTATTGCTCACGCTTAATTAGGTGCATTCTCCTCCGTTTCAGAGAGAGCTGTGAAATATTAAATAGGCCTGGGAGCTGGCCGGTCAGAAAATGAGGCTAAAAACTCTCTGTGGATCTTTGCTTGCCCTGAATACAGCCCCCAACCAAGCCCTTATCACTCTGTCCTCAAAAAATACAAGCCTGAGATCTCATACGTTACAGTGTGATTGCAAGGTCTCAGCTGGAAGTCGCCTCCTGTCTTGTTTCCAGCGGCTTAGTTGTCTCCATTTTTCTTTTCTTTGCAAGATAGGTGACTCAAAAAGGCATTTTTGCTGGGAGCTGAGAAGGAAGCAAACTTTTTTGTCCTCAGTGACAACGGCTTGTACATCTCACAAACTGTCCTTTTAAGCCAAAAAACATGACCTAATTGTGATTTATTCATGAGACAGACTGATAGGACAAAGCTGAACTTGTCTTTGTTTGCCTGCTAGCTTAAAAACAGTCAGAACGGGTTTAGGAAATCACTTTAAAGATAAATTTTATTCATTTCGAAGCGAAATCTCACAAAAAATGTCAGCTACTTTAATTAACCCTCTGAACTCAAAGCAGTGGCTGGGCACTTTTTACTTCTGTCACATTTTTATTCATGTTTTTCACGTCAATGTTAAATCCTGTACCTCTGTGGAAACAGAAAAACCATGTTTGGAAGAGAAAAACAAGTCTCCTGTGTAGTATTATACAGCTACAACACCATATGTCATAAAAATAATTTAAAAAGATAAAGTTAAACAATTGATTTCGCAAAAATTCTGCAAACCTGGAATCAACTTGCACAAAATTTTCCCAGTTGTCAACAGGTGTTACCAATACTGGACATACTGTCCCTGTATATTATAGATATTTTACCACACACATTTTTCATTCATGTCCATAAACACAGCCTGCAGTTCAGCCAAGCAGCCTGTACATTTTTTGTGGAGTTACATGCACATTGTCCTATCTCCCAATGCTAAAGAATCCTTAAAAAATTCCTGGACCCAGATGGTGATCCGGATCACCACATAAATCTAATCATCTGTTCCCATCATCCACCTTTCCCGAACATTTCATCAAAATCAGTTCATGACTTTTCACGTAAAGTTGCGAACAGACAAACAAACAGATAAATGCTGGCAAAAACATAACTTCCCTGGCAGAGGGAAAAAAGTGTATCATTTTAAGCTTAGATTTGATTCTTTCCTCTCTTTTTTTTGAAGGAACTACACATCACATATGAGTAGTTCAAGGACCACCGGAAAGTTAAAAATCCAACATTTTTTTATCATTTTTAATTTCCAGCTCAGATAAATGGTGTAATTTTTGCCTTTTTTAGAGACGGTATGGTGCGATTCAAGGGTTACACTACATTCTAACTTTTCAAATCAAATATATACATGAAATATCCATAAGATAACTTTGAATCTTTGCAAGTCTTTAATAATCTTAACTCAAGGTAAACATATTTGCTGTTTTCCAGAGCTTTCAACTGCATTTGATAGTATTCATCAAAGAAGGATTTTTTTTCCCAAACTGTACTAGTTGTAAAGACACACATGAATGTTCATGTAGGTTTTTCTGTTTTTGTGAAATTGTTGACATTTATTATTCAAACACAACTATCAGGTAGCAGTTTTCCCCTGTAGTCTCAGTGAAACAGCTACTTCACCATGAACACCATTGATTAGGAGAAATTTCAGCACAAGACAGAGAAATTAAACCTTCTGTTCTTGTTTTTATTGAAATTAACTGAGTTAAATTAACTGTCCAGCATTGAATAAGTCACCTACATGGCTTCCCCTGCTGATGGACAGTCCTATCATTTAGCTGAGCAAGCATGCACCTCTGAAAATGGACTTCCAAACAAATATCCAGCTTTACTTCAGTATGAACCAGGATTTATTAATTCATTCTTAACACAAGCACTCCATCTCTGCACCTGTGCCATGAAAGACACAGATTAAACAACTGGCACCACCGAGCACAGATTCTTATCCTGCAAAGACACAACCAGGGCTTTACCCTCGGCCCTCTATCTAGATGTCCCCTTCCCATGTGTATGATCTGAAAAATAAAAACTCATTCATTCTTCTGCAGCCCTTTTTCAAGCCGACACAAAACAGCATCAGTACCAACAACCCCACTTAGTCTCGCCTTTTTCTGTACGTGAACTATTTGGGTTTTGGAAAGTATCTGTCATCGGGGCAGAGAGAGTTACCGTGTCACAGAGATGTTGGCTATATAAAACGACTGTACATCAGCTGTCTTCGCCATGTAGAATTCATCGCTGTTATGATGGAGAGCATGATGTTACGACCGCAGCCGTAAAGTTTTAGCTGAACGGAGACACAAATCAAGGTTTTACAAGTGCGCAGGCTTTCTTCTGGATTCAGGAGCAGAAAATTCTAAAATAAAATATAAGAAAGCTGTATTTATGTGAAGAAAACATTTATTAAAACCCAATGATTTCAAATTAAACAGTCAAAAATGTGAATAAAAGCGATTTATGCTGAACGAATATGAATCTGATTTGGACATTAATCTAATTATTATGTTTATGTACAAAGAAGAATGACAGTTTTTACCTTTGCATCATTATTTTAAGAATTTTATTTTATTTTTTAAAGATTTTTTTTTAAAAAGACTGAATAAAATGAACTTGTTAAATAAATGCTTAAATAAATGATTTATTTATTTATTGACATAGAAATAGCAGTTAGTCAGTTTGTGGTACTGTACAGCGCCTGCCCCTCCATTTCTGTGTGCCTCACCTCTGTCTATGTATGTATGCAAATAGTCTGCGTGGTTCCTGGTCCCTGAGTGGATGCTGACGACGGAGGTGTGGTCCTTGACGGGTGTTGTGATTGGTGCAGTGTCGACCAGTTCCACCAATGGGCATCTGCCAACTCTTTTAAAATGATTCAAGGTGGTGGCTGAGGTGCAGCACGCCAGCAGAACTGTGTGGTTGATTGAGGCATAGTGAGGAGTGTGTTTCTGACAGGATTTGGGCAAGGAGGAGTTTTAAAAACTGATAACCGCTGACACTCATGCAGGTTTGTGATATGTTAAGATACACCAGGACAAAAAGCTGCTGACTCCCGTGTATTTCTATTTTTTTCACCATTGTTTGGATTAGTAAGGATTTAGTTTAGTGTTAAGTCCTCCTTATGTGGACTCTCTTTATGTTTTACTACTTTCTTTGATTTGCGTAGCACCCACCGGCCCATTTCCTTAGTCATTTGCCTTAGTTTGTAGCTTTACACTTTCTTTTCAAACTTCAGTAATAAATCATTTTATTTTTGCCTATTACATCTGCTTTTATGTTGCTTTTCCCTCCCCTGAGCCGGGTTCGCAATATACAATGGGGGCTTGTCCGGGATAACCTGTTAAAATGGTCCCGTAGTAAACATGTTTGCAGAGAGAACATTATGTGAAAGCAGAGCCATCCTTTCACAAGCAATTTAAGAGACTATTACAGGTAATAGGAATCTGACATTCAAATATTTGTACGATCAACTTAAAGTTCAATTAAGTGCGAATGACTTGTATTTCCATTAATTCAGTGAATAGCCTTTTCTGCTGATGAGGGATGCTCATTAGAATGCACAGAGGAGGATCCGTCCTTCACATCATCGTGGTGATTAAGATTTGATCCGGTTGCCTTGTCTGGTCTTACAGGGTGTTCTTGTCAAACTTATTAGGATTTGATGGTGTGTGTGTGTGTGTGTGTGTGTGTGTAGAGAGAGAGAGAGAGAGGTGGTGGGGGGGGACAAAGGGAACGATAAAGAAATAGGAAGTGATGAATGAAAATGACAGGCCAGAGCCAGAGTGTCTTCACAGTGTGATAAGCAAGAGCACAGTGAACGGACAGAAGTGTCCCCGTGTCTCGCCGAGCAAAACCTAAATGTAAAGTAAATGTAAGAGGGACTTTCTTTAGGCGGGCTGTGTCCTTTGAAAAGGGCAGAATGACTCAGGCTAAAGGTGGATAAGATCGGAGAGAGAAAAAAAATAGTGTTGGAGGTTCTGGTGGTGAGGCAGTGTGGTCGAGTTCTGCGTAACCCGTTAACTAGGACCCTGTAGCAACCAGTGATGTAATAACTTTGGTCATTTTAAATGTAATAAAGCCAACAACGTAACAACTTGCCAATAATCTAGTAAAGTTTTTGAGCCAGTAATGTACATAATAGTCTTCCGTTGTTTTATTTACATTTGTAAATGAGTGTTTATTTACTTCTTAATGTTTCCCTTTATTTAACCAGGTGACTCAGTTGAGAACCAATTCTTATTTACAATGACGATCTGGCCAAGACGCAGCACAAAGCAGAGAAAAAAACAAACAAGATACATTCGTGCTCATGTTCTATGGTGTATATTGGAGTTAAGTGCCATTATAGCCCCAGTCCAGTTATTTAAATAGGACTGAATCGTTTTTTCTTAACAAATGTTTGAAAAAAGTTTTAATGAAATGTTTTCCAATAAGAAAATGTGGTAAATTAATTTGACAATGTAACATCCAACAGAGAAGCTGACATGGAATTACAAATTTACATATCTAGGCAAGTAAACAACATTCTAAATAGCGATTTTCTACAACAAATAATCTTCGAATTAGCTCTTACAACCATAATTCAGAGTTAAGAGAGTGAGAGCTACATGGGACGTATCCTTGATGAATGAATATGACCACTGTGCCATCCACTAGACCTATTTTTGATGAGCAAACTGCACAAAATATGCAAAAAAATCTTTTATTTCCAAGAAATTCAGTCCTATTGATGCTTTATTACATTTTTGGCTGCACTTATCACATTCTCAAAGGATTTTTTTAATTCTAGGACATTAATAACTAATAATTAATATTAATAATAACTTATTACATTATTGGTTGCTACAGACCCTAAACACTTTATAAAAAGGTGACTTCAGCACATCCTCAGCTACATTTGCTGCCCACCAAACAACTTAGGCTTTTCAAACCATGAAGCAGGATCCATCCTCTGCCTCATCCTGAGCAAAGGTTGTTTCTACCTGCTCTTCAGGGCTGTCTCTTAACCAGAGCTCACTTTGTCCACTTCATTTGGAGCTTTGATCCGCTTGAAACATTTCTTTATATTGTCAGCGGCGCCGGTGCGTGCTGTCTGTTTCGCAGACGGCGGCATTGTGCTCTCGTAACAACTTGTTCCCTGACGGTCTGCCTGCTTAAACAAAAGGTCTCATCTGGACTGAAGCCAGTGCATCTCAGCAGCTGCCGGCTTTGCCTTTTCCACAATCGCGGAGAGATGTCTTTTTCTGTATCAAAGGGTGTAAAACTGAGAAGCTGATATTACGCCGCCTCATATTACACACTCATATTAAATACATGGATGAGGATGTACTGTTGTTTGTAGGACTTTCTATAATCTTTAGAAAAATGATTAATTAATTATAATTACTGCATATTGACTGACTGACTTGTTAGTTTTTATATCTAAGTATGTGTGTGCTGAGCTTTACCTGGCTACAGGACAAATGGCTGCTATAGACAACAGTTTCTTATCTTCAGAAATGACTGACTGGAGTTTAGCACACAAGATTGAAGCATAATAAGAAGCATTTACTTGGTTTTCAGCCATGTTCCAGTGCTGCTGTCCTGCTGCGTTGCTCTGTAATGATGTTTGTCTCCATTAAAGGAAGCTCATGTGTTTGCCCCCGTGAGGCCACAGTCTGTGGGCGGCTTCTTTGATCTGCTCGTCTCAGTTCGGCATAGATTCAGCAGAGGGAGGGAGGGAGGGAGTCCAGGAATTGGACACAGGGTCGTTTTTTCGAAGGTGGCGGTGAATGTTTCATTTTGTCTCCTAATGGCAGGAAGTCTTGAGTGGGCTGTGTTTTAATGTGTTCCGGTGTTGATGTTGCTTTAAGTGTACTTTTGCTCTGCTACCCTGCTGTTCAGATGAAAGGGGGAAGAGAACAGACTGTACACTGGTAAACTTCTAAAGCAACTGTCAAAACATTTTGAAAATCAGACCCAAAAAAAAAAAAGAGGAACAAAAGGAGCAAAGGTGGAAGAGATGATTCCAAAACTACCAAAGTGTTTTCTAATAAAAAAAGATTAGAACAGCTGTCGGTTAAAAGTTCAGACTGATTGAGCTCATAATGACAAACTGTTGGAATAACGTCTATTCTTCATGTAACAGCAGATTAGAATCATTTCATATGCACAAACAGTAACACCACAGTTCTGTTACTGACTGATGCTGAAAGTGGCAGCTGCTGTAGAGACTGCACAGACTTTTAACTAACTTCGAGCTAAAGTCTCCTTATCTGCAAGCAGGGGTGCATGCTAAATGTTATGGTCTTTATCTTCCATGCAACAGCTAACAACACACTGTTTGTCCTTGGCTTCTAAGCTGCAGTTACCAGCAAATTGTGTTTACATGGTGTCTTGTTGCACCTGCTTGCTTAGCTATCAATCAAATGTATATCCAATGTAATAAAAAGCATTAGAAGTTTGTGGACCTTCAATGGTTGCAGGAATAGTGAGTGGAAATGCTAACAGAAGTGAGAGGCAGCAGTTAATCTGTAGCTTTTCTGGAAGAGCAGATGATGACATTATGACCACCTGCCTAACATTGTGTTGGTCCCCCTTATGTGCTCAAAAATGCTCTGAACCATTGGGCATGGACAAGAGGACCTCTCAGGGTGTCCTATGGGGTCTGGAACCAGGACGTTGGCAGTGGATCCTTTGGGTGCTCTGGCTTGTGCAGTGGAGCTTCTGTCAATCCAACTTGTTCCACTGCATCCTGTTGATGCTTGATCAGAATGGGATGTAGGAAGTTTGGAGGTCAAATCAACATGTTGGGTCATTGTCATGTTCCTCAACATGTTCCTGATTGGTTGATGTTTTTTCCATGTGGTGGGGTGCATTTTCCTGCAGTGACATTTGGGATTTCCATTTGCATGAGGGAGTGTGTTTGTTGTGGGACAATGTTTATTGGGGTGTCTAAGTCTCATCAACATGGATGTCAAAAGCCAAGGTTTTCCATCAGAACACCACATAGTACCAATATGATCAATGTTATTCACTTCACCTGTCAGTGGTCAGGATGTTGTGGCTGATCGGTGTATAAAAAGCTGTAACTGAATGTAGCCCACACATCATCATCGACCTCACATCTTGAGCTAAGATAAGGTCAAGTTCCCAACCATTTCAAAAAGAGATTGACCACAAGGGCTGCCAAGTATGTAATAGGTGTTGGAACAAAACAATTAATTGAGCAATGACAGTTCAAAGCAGATAAGGAAACAAATAGAAACAAAACGTGACGAGGCGGAAAAAGAGATGGGATTTTGGCCAACGGAAAGCTTGGTCAGCACCCACGTCCCCTGGCAGGTGAGATCACCGCATGTGACAGGCGTCGGAGAGAGTGGACAAACAAACAGACACATGCATCCACACACTCACATCAGATATGTTCAGGCATGAACACTCTCAGGCGGCGGACGGGGAAGGAGATGCAGCTCAGGACTGTCGGCTCTCGTTTCGACACTGTGAAACTAAAGTTAACGGATAGGAGCGAGGCTGCTCATATGCAGGTCGTCCGTGGGTTCGGTGTGGTACAATCACAGTACAATGTGGCAGTCAAGCCCTGCGCAAACATCTCACATTGATACGAGCAGCGAAAGCAGCCCTCACATCTTGTGGCAGCTCCGCAGCACCCCGCTGCGATAAAACAGCAGGAGAAACACTAGGAAAGGGGGCAGCTGAATAAATTATCTGGTACTTTCTGATTTCGCTGTTTGTTTCCCCAGAAGGAAGTCGGAGCAACAGCATTACATCTGATAAAATAGATCTAAACACTGACCTTATGATGTCTGCCCTAACGGAAAGGATTGAAAATGGTAAACACAAGGTTTGGTATCAGATTTCTTTGAGTTTCTTGACTCTGCACATGTTCAATGAAGACAAGTTTGACTAGAAAAACACCGATCAAGAGTAAAACCATCCATAATCATTGTGGTTTCTTCCATATTACCATCCTAATCACATTTAATACCTTAATACACTGCCATACTGTACATGGTATTTATTTTCAGCCACGCAAACCGATTACGTCGGAACAAATACCAGCGTGTTGCGGTCCACTGTTTTGTCAACACTACAAGTTCTGTTTTGTGTCGTGTGTTCACAACACATCAGCTTTCCGTGCAACAGAGGTGCTTGTCAAAAAATAGTCACATTTGCATGAAAATCCCCCCATGGCGAGGAAGACATCAAATCCCATGAAAGGACTGCAGCTGCAGCCGCAATCGCGCCTCTTTTTAATGCTTCTCTTTATTGTTGAAAGCCGAGGCCTCCGGAAGGTCACAACTTCGGTTCGCTTCCCTTTTTTTTATGAAGTAGGAGCGATGTGTAATCTTCATCTTCTTTTTCCAAAAGCTTTGACAAAGAGACAATGTCAAAACTGTTTTAAGTAGTGCAGAGAGAGCGCTGCGTGTGAACAATGAAGCCATACTTTGGGAGTCGCAGTCTTCTTCTCAGAGGAATATCTCATGCAAATGCTAGTTAGCGCGCATCTCATCATCTCCTTTTTGACATTCAGATGTGTTTTATTTTGTTGTCACTTTTGTTTCCCTAAATATCACAGTATAGCAAAGCACTGTGTGGTCTCAAAGTAAAGCATAGTTTTACACTAAGTGACTCAATTCGTCTGGACATTACTAAGATTTAATTACAATTATTTAATAGCTTACTGGACATAGTCACTGTAGTTCTGTGGACCTCTGAAAACCAACCAAAGCTACAAAGATGTTGATTTTTATTGATTAGAAGACAACTGTTCCAAAAATTAGCAAAGTAAAAGTGACCTGCATGAATTAGTTTGTGAAAACTGTATATTTCTGGTGAGTACTGATGGAATTACTAGTATATGAGACTTATTTTATTATGTGAGATATAATATTAAGAATTATATAGCATTGGTTTTTTAGCGCTTTATCAAAGACGCCTTACATTGCATTATTCATTCACTTCATACTCCATGGTGGTAAGCTATGTATGTAGCCACAGCTGCCCTGGGGTAGACTGATGGAGGCCAGTCTGCTCCATCGGCCCCTCCGACCACCACCAACCACTCACTCTCACACTGCATCCACCCAGGCTTCCTGGTGTTCCCTAACGGTCTCCTATCCAGGTACTGACCAGGTCCAAACTCGCTCAGCTTCTGAGATCTGACGAGATCTGGCATCCACAAGGCTGTATGGCCTTGTCTCCTCAGACATGAGGAGAATGAGCTTTTCCATCCTTAATAACACACTCGCCTTTGTTTGTTTTCACTGGAAATGCCAGTTAGTATTACGTTTTGTCTTTAAATACATTGTGTTGATTGAACAATAGTGAGGAGATGCTGATTTTTATTGATTAGAAGACAGCAGTTTGCAAAAATTAGCAAAGTAAAAGTGATGGCATGAATTAGTTTGTGAAAACTGGTGTGTACTGATGGAAATACTAGTACATGAGACTCATTTTATCATGTGAGATATAAGAAGAAAGAGGTTTTCCACCCTTTGCAATCTTAATACTACACCAGCCTTTATTTGTTTCCACTGGAAATGCCAGTTAGTATTACGTTTTGTCTTTAAATACATTGTTTAAATTGAACAATTGTGAGGAGATGTTATTTTTACTGATTACAAGACGGCTGTTCGCAAAAATGAGCAAAGTAAAAATGATTGCAATGAATTAGCTAGTGAAAAACTGTAAATTTATGATGTGTAGTGATGAAATTACGAGCACAAGACTAATTTTATCATGTAAGATATGAGAATGAGTTTTTCCATCCTTAGCGATCTTAATAACACACCAGCCTTTATTTGCTTGCACTGGAAATACCACTAGTTTTACTTTTTCACTCTTTGAACTACTAATTGAACTATTATGACAGCAGAGCATAACATGGAACCCAGATCGACCTGATTTGATATAATCTCCAAAGACAATTCTTTATTTTGATAGGTCGGAGCATGTGCTGTACTTTCCAGATCACCTGATCAATGCTGTCTGTTTTAGCCGGTGAAATAAACTCGGCTATTTGTGAGCGCATGAATTAGTTATTGAAAGGAAATGATAAATGGATTGCCGTGTGGAGGTCAGGGACGGAGGGACGAGAAGGGTCAAGGAAGAAATAACGAGTCGGCGGTGGAGACGGTGAGCTGATGAAAGACACAAGGTCGTCCTGTGCGACCCGGGGAGAGGAGAATCGGGGAGTTGGTGACATCTTTCCCCCCCTGTGGTTCCTCTAATGACTGAGAGAAGAAGGAAAAAGGAAAACAAAAAGAGCGTTTGTGAAGAGAACAGACAACCAAAGACAACCAGACACTCGAACAAGAAGTCGCCAAACACATTCATGTCTCTTTACTTTGCCCCACCTTTCTCATTTGATCCCTTTTCATCCTCAGCAAACAACCCGAGTGTCTGGTTGCTATGGCAGCTGCTCCCTCAGGTGCCGGGCCGAGCTGTGTTTTTATAGATGTAACTAATTTTGCTCCAAGATCATTAGAACATAGAGCGGCGGATCCGAAGTCTGCTTTGGTATTTCCACAAAAAGGTCAGCGGACGTATGGTGTGTTTTATTACAGGAGGCAGATGAAACGCGAACAAAGTAGCTGGGCGTGATGTATGGGCCGGCTTCACGGAATCAATATGGCCGAAGAATTCTGCATTGTGCTTAGTGGGATGGATTGGTGCGTCCGTGCACAGAAACACAACCCGGTACTTGTCATTCTGCAGATCTAAGACGTAGGGTCGTGTTTTAAGGTAGGGTATATACAAGATTTTTAAGCAGGGCACCGCGTAGTTATTGTGAAAAAGCTTCCAATTAGTCTTTACAGAGAGCTACTTAGCTGGAATTTTTTCTTCTGCTTAATCTTTTTGCAAGATCAAAGTATCTCATGTTGGAGCATATTTCTTTGAAAATATGTGTCAGCCAGAATAGCTGTTCTTGGGAGCTAATCTGTGTTTGGTGCTTTAAAACAGATCTTGCATGGATGGAGGGGAAATTGCAGTAAAGTTTGTTTGTTTGCAGTTACTCTGAGGGCAACATAAAAAGCCCTAAAATCAAGTTAAAGTAAGGAAAAGGAGACCTACAGGCTTCTTCTGACATTACCAGGAACGCTACCTGCCTTTACTGACACTACATACTACTGTTATATTACATACTAATCATGAATGCGGGGGCTCCGTGTACATCGCGGCCATTCGTTTTCTTATTTTGAGATTTCAAAATAAAAACGAAAATAAAACGTTTCCCGACTTTTCCAGTGATAATACAAAATGAAAAACGGAAAACGGGCTGTAATTCATTATCCATTATCCATTATCCGATTTAATTAGATGTGTTTGTAAATGGAAATTAAAATTAAAATACACCCGTGGAAAACTCATTTCTCTATTTCCTGTTGGTTTTGGCTCCGTGACCCGTCTGACTTCTGATGAGGAAGGATCTGGTATCTGAAAGCTCCAGTGTTAGCTCACTGTTAGCAGACCTTGCTGTGTGCCGTGGCCTGATGAAGGCCCACTGTGGGGTCCAAACGTTGCTTGGCTCACATTGTTCACTATTTCACAGTGGACTTTTCACCAGCTAAAGTAACAGAAAACCTCAAAACCTCCCCAAAAACGTCCCGAAAAGCAGCCGAACGCTAGCGATTTAGCGCTAGCGGCGGGGCTAGCAGCACCACAAGGTCCCTCCAAGGGGACAAATAAACCCCACGCTGGTGAAAAGTCCACTGTGGAATAGTGAACAATGTGTATTGTATGTTGGTGTTTTCTGCCGTACATTAGTGTAGCGGAGCATTCAATTTTTTTGAGGGATTTTTATTTCATTACCAGGTTTAAAAATCATTTAGTTAGCATAGGCTGGGTCCAAAACAAACAGGAAATAGAGAAATAAGTTTTCCACAGGTGTATTTTAATTTTAATTTCAATTTGCAAACACATCTAATTAAATCGGATAACAGATAATGGTTAATGAATTACGGCATATTTTCCATTTTTCATTTTGTATTATCACTGACAAAAACAGGAAACGGTTTATTTTTCGTTTTTATTTTGAAATCTCAAAATAAGAAAACGAATAGCCTCGACGTACACGGACCCAGGGGGCTCACAAGAAACAATGTTTTTTGATTGTTCAAAGGACAATTTATCACATCTGCTTTTTAGTGATTGGCAAACAGTGGAACACAATATTGTTTCTGAAGACGGTTTCAAGAATTTCTGTCCCGATATTAGCGTGAAAAAGTCTTCGACACACCTTCTGCAGTGTAACAATCACATTTCCGTGACCAGAGAGGCCGAAAAGCTGAGATAATATGCCAATTTTAACTCTTTAGTGTGGGTCCTGCCCCAATGCAGCCTGATTACATCCAAAAGACCTTGCTAAAGGATCTTGTAATATCTAAGATGAGGTAAACAGGTCACCCATTATTCTACAGTTGTTTTCATCACTCAGCAGCACTACTTTTATCTGACTTTGATGCAGGAAGTGGAGTTCCCCTTCAATGTTTTGACTTTATTAGTTTTATTGATTCAAACTCACAGGAGAAATCCTGACAGGTCCGGCACACTGTTACTTAGCAGTATGTAATGTAGCCACAGCATCAGCAGCCCTACTTAGTCAATAACTGGCATAGTTGAGCTGTTCAGGAGGTTTTTGAGGCTCCACACACGGCCGCTCGTCGCCCGCTGCCTTCAGCTGAAGCTATAGCATCCAGAAATGCTTAGAAAGCAACCAAGAAAGCAGAGCGAAAATGACGATCGAGACGTCGGCGGCGCTGTACAATGATCACACACTGGGCCTGTAATGTGTGGGCATTCATCAGGCTCTGTTCTTGTGAAACCTACATCCTCCATCCACAGCCATCAGAAAGCCTTCAGGAAACAGGTCAGAGAACAAAAGCGGAGAGCGAGGAAAGCGAGAAGGAGACAGAGAGAAATAGGATGGGGGAGATGGGAGGAGGGGGATGGGTGGGGGGGTCAGAAGTTGATAAGAACTGAGCTGTACTGTTCTTCTAGAGACCAGCTGCCGGAAGAGCTGCTCAAAGGCAGACAAAAACACTTCCCGGTCCTATCGGCCGCTCAAAAGCATGACTGAGAGCTGTCACCCAGGCAACAGCCCGCAGCGCTGCGCCGCATGTATGCCCATATCACCGATGAAAGAAATCCATAATCACAAGCTTTTCAGATGGAGGTTTGTTTGGCCATATAGGTTATTTGAGCTTATATAACCTTTTATTTCATTTAAAAACAATTCCCACCTATTACATTTGTAACAGCTTTGAAAACGGAGCAGGAATCGAATCCATTTTGCTGATTGCTGTTGGGTTTTTTTTTTATAAAAAGATGGCATTTAAAGCCTCGGCGCTACATTAAATTACGAGCCATAGGTGAATATTTTCTGCTGTGTCGAGAGAGAGAGAGAGAGAGAACATGGCTGGAATACGTTACCCTGGCAACAGTCTACAGAGGGAATGAAACCAGATCACGCCTTTTATGGGCTGCAGACAAAGCTTTTAGAAGTCATAAAGCACACGCTGTAAATTTTATAGGTTATTGATAAATATTTTGCTGCACTTTTCCAGCCCGGCGAAGCAGAGTCGTAGTCTTTAACCTCCAGAAAACACTCGGGAATCCTGGGAATAGGGATTGCTGCTGTGGGCTAAAATGTCTTTTAATTGAGAGACGAAGAAAAGATGAAGTCTCAAAATTGTTCTCGTGTCAGGGCCTCAAGTCAGAAACCTCTTTCTCATTTTCTATATCTGAGACATAATCATAAGGATGGAAATACTAAAAAAAAAAAAGGAGTCCAATATTACAAGAGCATTGAGGAACAGAGGAATGAATTTAGTTTCTAAAGCACATTCACGCTGTCCTCAATCCACCTCCAGCTCTGTTTAGCAGACAGGAGGACTGTGAAAGCCCTAAAAGCACTGAGGTCGCCCAGGAGAGCAAAGACATGGTGTTTTTTTTAGGTGCTTGTAAGGCAGATATTGTCTCGGATGGAGAAGAGAAATAAAAATGCTGATTTTTTTATGAGAAAACTTGCAATTCTAGCAATTGTTGTTACAAAGCACAATAGTTCCAATGATGGCAATGAGTGGCTCTCACATAGGAAATGCTCATTGGCTGGTTGACTAATAAAACACTGATTCAGGCAGATTTATCCCCTTTTTAAAAAAATGTACTAGGTCCTAGCCAAGAAACAGTCCAACACATAACCTCCATATAAAAACCGCTGTAACTAACTGGTAGACAGATTTTCTTAACTTTGGAAAGAGCCAGACAGACTGTTTCCAGTGCTATGCTAAGCTAACCAGCTGCTGGCTCCAGCTGCTATTGTATACATGGAGGTGCTAGCAATCTTGACATATGATATTCAGCAATGAAGTGAATCCATTCCCATAATATCGAACTTTTTTATTAAAAAATGCCATTTATTGAAATTTTCGTAACCAATAATGGTAAATGGTAAATGGTCTGCACTTATATAGCACTTTTCTCTACCTTAGTGGTATACAAAGCGCTTTACAATGTGTTTCGCATTCACCCATTCACACACACATTCACATTCACACTCCAATGGCGACAGAGTTGCCATGCAAGGCGCTAATCTCCCATTGGGAGCAACTTGGGGTTCGGTGTCTTGCCCAAGGACACTACGGCATGCGGAGGGGCCGGGGATCGAACCACCAACCTTGCGATCAGTGGACAACCTGCTCTACCACCTGAGCCACAGCCGCCACTATCGCCAATAATCGTGACAAAGTCCTGTGTAGCACTAAAAAGTGAAATACAGCAGTCCCTCGCCATATCGTGGTTCAGTTTTCGTGGTCTCACTGGTCGCTGATTGATTGGCGGTGATGGAAGCCAGCCAGAACCTGCAGTCCCACATGGTGAGTGTTGACTGGAAAGACCCTTCACAGAACCGGTGACAGTCTGTAGGATTACCCGTAACATCATCAGTTTCCCGGTAGGCAGCCGGACGTCCTCGGTGTTGGTGTGTTTAAAATACGGCCAAGTTTTTCCCAAGTGGGCGTTTCAAGTGGATCGCTGCGTCACTAGTTCCATTATCGGACACAGCTGTAGAAGCTCCTCTTGATGGAAGGTTTAAGAGTGTAGGAAGGGTTTAAGAGTATAGGAAGTGTTTATATAAGAGTGTGGGAAAGGCTAATAACAGCGTGGGGAGGGTTTATAACGCCTTAATACATATATAAATAATACAATACTTCATGGATTTCATCTGTCACAAGTGGGTTCTGGGACCTAACCCCCCGATAGACGAGGGATCACTGCACATGGAATCAGTCTTGTGATACCTTCAAACAATATTTTATGACGATAGAAATTCTGGGTTCACCCTCAAAGTTAGGACAGATTGACCTATTTAGACAAAAAAAACATCTGAAATGATATTTTTACACTTGCCACACATGTTATCTTGCAAAACATGTCATCCAGGCTATTGTCTACACAGTCTGCAGGGAAATCGTTTGTTTATGGGCCGCAGATAAAGCATTTGGACGATACAAAACACTGGATAAACTCATAAATTTGATAAGTTATAGATAAAGTTTTCCATAAGTGTTGCAGGTTCCAGCTTGGTGAAGCCTATCTGGTCTGTCACAGCCCTTGACTATATCTTTTCCCATCTTGTCTCTTACTAACAGACTTACGTCTTGCAACTTTGGGGGAAAAGCAGTTTTCTCAGCCACAGTTTACACATAAATGTTGCAGGAGCGCTGGGATGTTTCGGGAGGCGCTGACAAACCGCCGAACTCGCCCGGTTTCTGGGGATGTGCGAGGTCGAAATCTGCTCGCGCAACTCCTGTATCAGTGGCAAATTTACTCGGGGTGCTTTGACAGAACGGTTGGTGGCTTTAAGCTGCCGCGCCAACTGGTGACAGATCAGTTTTGCATAAAAAGTCTCGAGGCGTTCTCTCCGTCGTGAGAACAGGAGTGTTGGGGCGGATGAGATATGTAACAGTCAGTTCTGCTGGCTGTGACTGGACTGTTGATGATCAGCGCCGCAGTGACATGGTGTGTGTGTGTGAGTGTGTGTGCATGTGCGTTAGGCTGATTCATCATTTTGCACATGCACAGGGATGCAGTTGGTGCAGATTTAATAAGTGTCCCGCTCTGATCACTACAGCTACATAAGAACCTCCTATAAAGCCTTTTGCAAAACTACATTTTCTTGCTTGTTGTATTTCAGCCTTTTTCCTTTGGATATGGCACATTTAATAACAAGTTTCCAGTATTGTCATTATTTCAGATACCTGGGTCTTTATGTTGTTACACATATGCTCAATGTGACAATTAAAACACATTACAGAAGTGTTAAAAGCAATTTAAAGTATGGCAGCTATTACATTAAAGCATACTGGCAATATTAACAAAATAATGGCCCTACTATAGCCTTATTACAGTCAAGTTTTGCCGTACACATGCAAGATTTTGGGATCAGACGAAGTGAATTTGCAACAAACAACCAAATAGTATTCTTCATCCAACCAGCGCATATATTATTCATCATAATCTTAGATGTCAGCTGAAGTTGGGTGTTTTATTCGCTGCTAATTTATGCAGGTTTAATCTTTGATCAGCGATGGAGCAGTCGTGTAAACAGTGGCGGAGCAGTGGAGATGCCTTAAGTGCCACGGCGGTGAGAATGAGGTCAGCTAATTGGAACGGCTAAATATATTTCACAGGGTACACCTTCTCCTTGGAAGGTGATGCACAGTGCCAGAGTCACTACTGAAGGATATTTAACATCATTAATGATGAGCTCATTAGGGCCCCTCTGATGACCGCAGAACGTCTGCTGAGTGCAAATAACATACAGGAACTGCAGGGACATGTTAGTGAGTTGTTAAAAAGAAATGAGAATCTCTCCCAGAGTCTATCCATTAACCCCAACTAACTTTAAACAAAGCAAAACACTCGTACAAGCAGACTAACATCACTGCAAATGATCCATGTTGTTTTATCCTTAATGGTGCTGTGCATCTGCTGCATATGCTGCGCATAGGAACTCAGTCTATTAATCACTATCAAATTGCTGTAGATAATACACTGTATATGAAATAACAATCAAATCACGAACAAAATCTAATTATGTCGAACAAAAGCAGCAAATAATCATACAATTTCCAGAATAATGAATGAACCCGTGAATAAATAAGTGAAATGCATGCAGATTTAAAAGATAGACATTATTATTATGTTCTAACTTATCCGTTTATATTCCTCGGAGGAGTATGAGTCATCAGTTTGCATGATTCTTAGTGCTCTATAATCTCATCATGTTAGATTTAGAAGATTCCACTTCAGCCCACCAAGTCCTCCTGTAAATGTGAGTGTCCTTCTTCAGGGCACATGAAGAACGAATGAGCCACAGTCATGCACCTATGCATACTGTGATAGGTCAGTTTCAATCAGGTATTTTCACCCATATGTGTGTGATGAGAGAAGACAACAGCAGACAGTGCATAGAGACAGATACAATAGATGCTATGTGCAAGCATCAGCAGATACCACGAATAGTCACTGGAGGAATCGATATCAGTCTCCCAGTAGTAAATGTTCAAGGTATGGCTTGATGGTAAATGGCAGGGATTCATGATAATATCGGCGTCCAATAATTATTGGTTAAGTTTGGCAATTATGACATCATTCCGATAATTCTGATAATAAAAAAATCAGCCAATAAAATGACTCGATAATAATAAAGACTTCGAATCTTGGTTTTTGTTGTTGGTCTGTGTGTTGTGGCTTGTGCTCATGCCTGGCTCCTCAAATCCTCCCCTACCTGACGATACTGTCGCATGTGTATGATGTCATAAGACTGCGCGGGCAGAGAAAAACAAGCAGCATGTCATGGCACTCACTTGTGTGGACTTTCTTTACTGTGTCAGAAGAAGACATTTCACTAGGGCTGGTCTTGAATATTGGAATATCCAAATATTCGTTGGCTGTGGTGGTATTCGGATAATAATTTTGATATTTTAATAGTCGTGCGCGTCACTGCCAGGCACCGCTGCCGGGGGGTGTTGCCGAGCGTTGCCCAGGCTGTAGTACGCTGCCGGGCGCCACCGAGCATCATTGAGCGCCCCTTCTCCACGAACCCAATCGGTTGATATTATGGGTTATCGGCTGCAATAAGTACAAAATTATTGATTGAAATTAGCATTATTGTGCATCCCTAGTAAATGGTAAATGGTCTGCACTTACATGGCGTCTTTTTCTACCTTAGTGGTACTCGAGGCGCTTTGCAATGTGTTTCCATCCACCCATTCACACACCAATGGCAACAGAGCTGCCATGCAAGGCGCCTTCCAGACACTGGGAGCAACTTGGGGTTCAGTGTTTTGCGCAAGGACACTTCGACATGTGAAGGGGCCGGGGATCGAACCCCAAACCTTGCGATAAGTGGACAATCCACTCTACCTCCAGAGCCACAGTTGCCCACTCTATTGATCTATATTGTAGTGAGAATTTCAGGAACCAGCCAAAGAAGAATTCCTGGTCTCTACAGTTTAGTGTGTAAAATACTTTTAGCTAAAGAAACAATGGCTGTAAGGGTTAAAATCGTATTTATTCCAACCTCAACTATGTAGCTCTATAAGCCTTTATAATAGAGAAGTACTTTTGTTTCCAATTATTCCAAAGCAGAACGTGCTGATGCATGGCTTTCATTTTGCACTTCTACAAAGCTATTTTCTTGTTCCTTTCTTCCTACACAAATGTGTCTGAAATGTACAGCAGTATGTATTACGATTGTCTGCCTTTGTGCTACATGTACAGTTTAATGTAGTTACGCCTCTATCCTTCTCAAAAGGCTCATTTCTTTTGATATTACCGGCACACAAAAAGACTCAAAAGTGGAAATTCAAGACCAACCAGATCACACATAGTATTCAAACAGCCACATACACACATGTTGTCTGGAACTACAATGTTAGGATTACAAGTCCCCGAATCGACAGCGTGTTTATCTTGCTTGAACATTCCCCCGATTAAGCGAGAACTTAGTTTTGTTTTTCATTTTATCTTCGCGAACAGAACGAGAGAGGGGCAAAAAGTCGCTCCGTGCTACAAGTTACGGACCCGGCAGTGAGCAATAATACGATTTGTTTCAACATTTCGCTCGTGGTGCCTAATTAGGGTGACCTCGTCAACACTCGAAAAAGAGATTTACCCAGTCACCTCTTTTTTTCCCCCCCGTGCTCAGAGGAATTCTGAGGGCGAATACTTGCTGGTTTCACTAAAAAGCAGTCGGTTGTGACAGAGGCTTAATGGCTTTTCCACAATCCTCACTGTTTCTAAGAGTTACTGTTTGTGGCTGGCTTTTCTTCCTTAATTAAACATTTCTAAATTCCTTATTGAGGGAGCGCACGGAGAAGTATCGCCCATTAAAAAAAAAACCTCCCCACTCCTCATTTTTCTGCTGTCACGTTCCAGAGCAAGTGAAAGTCTTCTGAGCAGTCGCTGCACAGACAAACGGGTAGAGCATCACTTCTGGATGTGAACAACCATACTTGGTAATAAAGTAACATGTTGTCAAACTGTTCACTCTGGCATAAGCTGCCGCACAGTCATGGGGATATCCAGACTCTAAGCGCGAGCTCAGAGAGTTTTAATCCTGGGCAAACTCAGCAAGCTCGCCAGCGAGAGTGTCAGCAAAGAAAGCCTCAGAAACACGACAATGGCCAGAAGTGACACAGAAACAGACAGAAGCTCGGCGACTCTATTAGCTGCTGGAGGTGCCAGCGAGGGCTGCTAGAAAATATTGATTCTGTTCCATCATGTTCCTCGTATCACAAAGTGTTTTTTCTTCTCCTAAGAACAAAGGTGAGCTTTGCAAGGCATTGAAAGGATTATAAGTCCTGCTTCGTGTCTTACAGCCTGAAAAAGACATGACATCTATTTCATCAGCTCAGCAGACGATCTGAAGCAAAAAAAAAAAAAGATGGGCATAATGCGAGAGAATAAAGGAAGCAAAGAGTATAATCCTCTGCTTGCTGCTCTGTCTACATTCTAATCAGTGTTTTATGACCAAAAAAGAGTACAAAACCAGAAAAAAAAATCTGTAATATCAAAATCACAATGATCACAAGGTAATTTAGTGTAAATTCAAATGACGATCATGCAGGAAAAACATCAAATCAAATTCAAAATCAGTCTGGAAATTGATTCAAGCTAACTATTTACATCATTTACCAAAAAAATCCAAGAATAAAACGGACCATAAGTTCATTAAAGTGTGCTTGTGTAAAATTAGAATCCCCAAAGTAACTCAACATTCTCTTAAAATGTCACAGATACATCAATCAGCCACAACATTCTGATTACTGACCGGTGAAGTGAATAACATTGATCATACTGGTACTATGTGGTGTTCTGCTGGAAAACCTTGGATTTTAACATCCATGTTGATGAGACTTAGACACCCAAATAAACACTGTCCCACAACAAACACACTCCTTCATGCTAATGGAAATCCCAAACGTCACTGGCCTACCCCTGCAGGAAAATGCACCCCACCACATGGAAACAACATCAAACAATCAGGAACATGTTGAGGAACATGACAATGAACCAACATGTTGATTTGATCTCCAAACTTCCTACACCCCATTATGATCAAGCATCAACAGGATGCAGTGGAACAAGTTGGATTGACAGAGGCCCCACTGCACAAGCCAGAGTACCCAAAGGATCCAACGTCCTGGTTCCAGATCCCATAGGACACCCTGAGAGGTCCTTTTGTCCATGATTCCCAATGGTTCAGAGCATTTTTGACCACATAAGAAGGACCAATACAATATTAGTCAGGTGTTCACAATGTTGTGCCTGATTGGTGTACATTTAGATAGTATCATAGATAGTAACAATCATAATAGAAACTTCAAGTAATAGATAGTGTATATGTATAGAATTAGCCGCCCTGTATCCCACCTACATTACCTCAGTCCATGTGTAGCACATTATATTTTGGATATAAACATGTCCAGATAAAATACTATTCCTCAGATGCAGTTTAAACCTGAACTTGCTCACCGTCATCTTCCTTTCCGGCTTCGTTCCAGTCAATCGCCTACATGAACAGAGCACCTTGACTTATTCAACACATTACCTAACCTCTCCACTGAGGGACATTTCATTCCTCTTCGTTGAACAAAATCATTCTCTGGTTAGATCCTGACAGTTAACAGACGTCACACTTTGCGTCCTGTTGGCTCGCACGACGGCAAAAGTGGAATGAGATTAGTGAGGTGTGATCTCTCTGTGGCCACATTACCGGCCACTGTCGTCTGCTAAAAAGATTAGGAACAGCGACACAGACTGATGGAGGTCATCGGACTGGTGTTCGCGGTTCGTCTCGGGTGGCTCTGATGAACGTTTAATTGCTCGTGTCAGCGGATCAATAATGATTTTAGAAGCATATGAATACTGGCAGTGGATGAAAGGTGGCCTTGTACACTCTGTTTAGCTCATTTCTGATGAGCTCTGCCTGTTTTGGAGCTCTGGGAGGTAAAAGACAAAAGGGGTTTAAATTAATCCTGAGGATGAAGAAACTAGATTCTTCTTATTAGGTAAATATTTAGAAAAATCCAGACTAAGTGAATCAGTTACACATTCACTGCCTCATTAATATCCATTGGTGGAAACCTCTTCCGGATACTGTAACAGTGTGGGGTTTAAGTTATGGCCACCAGCAGTTAAATAATTCCTGCAAATCTTGTTTTCTCCTCGCGGTTTCCAAGTTTACATTGGAGATGGTTATAAATACTACAATAACCATGAACCTCCGAGCTGCTGCTGCTATATGGAGAAAAGAATGTCATAGGTGGGAATCAGAGCATATTTAAAAGCCCTTTATGGTTGCAGCTGGGGGCAGAACACAGCAACATGGCTGCCAGATGCATTCAGAGTTTAAGACGTAGATTGTTTTTTCAGTTCGCTAAGAACCAACCTTTAAGTGCCTGAGCTTTTAAGAAATAACCTTTTTAAAACAGTTTTCTAATTATTGACTGTTATTTTACAGATTTAAATTACTTCTAATGCCTGTTAATGTCTGCATCAAAAATCTGTATTTTTAGAAGCACTAATTTGTTTTTTACAGTGTGTGACCATAATATGATATTGTTTTACTGAATTATAATCTAAAAATATGCAGATATTTGCTTTTATTTTCACAGTTTTCATAGTTTTTTTTAATGTTACAATTTTCTGCCAGTTTGCCATATTTTTTAGCACCCTTGCTGCCTGATTTTAAGTATTTTTTAAGGGTTTTCTTTAATTTCTTTAAGTTTTTCTTTTGTGTTGTGGTGTAAACTAGAATATTTTCATGTCTATCAGTCATTTTACTGTTCCAAATGTTGATTACTTACTAAAGTACTGTCTATGTAGAAAATATAGTATTTTTTTTAACCAAAATAACTTCAACTTTGCAACTCTATTCGAAACAGAGGGAAATATTTATAGCTTTGTTTAAGTTCTTCATGGATCCAAGTGAGTCTGTCTGGACCAGCAGCGACAAAGTCCGACAAAGGACGAAGACCAAGTCCTGCAGCCAATTTGATTTACACGCCAAAGACAAATTTTAATGAGCTGCTCTTAATTTCGATCCAGGCCTCATGACTGAAGCTGCTCAATAACTAACAGCGTAATAAAACGGCTGTGACTACGCTCACTGTGGGCCTGTGTGGAACACTATAGCTAGATTTAAATAAAGCTCCCTTCTTGACATCAAGGTTAAAGAGCGAGACTTCCGTGCGAATCTGATAACGTTCCTTCGCTCTGATGTCGAGACCATGGCAGTCGTCCTTTCTGCACTTCAGCATGTTTACATTTCATCTAAGATAACTGCCACGGCCGGTGCAGGAGTGGCAGGATGCCTACAGTAGGTACAGCGAGCTAGCTAATATCTGATATATGGACTACGGTTCCCTTTGTCAGCAAGTCATCCCAGTAATATTGTGGAAGAGGAAATGACTCATTAGATTAATTACATTGGAGGACACATATGTCCAAATCAATAAGCCTGATTAACTTACATTTGATCAATACGCATTTACAAGCAACATGCCAATCTGCTGATCCAGGGGCAACGTTTGAGAAACAGCCTGCAGCCTCAGGATTACGTAGACGTTTGATATTCATGTTTACCTTCAGCTCACAGTACCTTTCACTGGCCGTTGCATAATGAATGTTAGAGGCCAGCATAGGTACTATACAGTATGCACATACCTGAGCATGCGGGTCTTGAATTATTGAATAAAGGGACTTTGCAAAGTCAGCCGGATGAGGACGCAATACAGATAATGTGATTATAAATACAGAGTCATCATAAATGTCAATAGCATTCTGTTAATGGTTCCTAACAAATGCAGTCATTCAAGTTTAATGGAAACCGAAGAGATATTGAAATTACTGAAGAATCCACAGTGGACACATCTGCTGGTGAAACAGTGCATTGTAGCGTATTCGCCCCGCCACATATTCAAAGTCATGGGAGAAAAGCTAAATGTCAGCCCCACAGGAGACAGCACATATGAAGAATTAATGTATGGTTTTGAGGAATGCTTGACTCATACCCAACACCACTCACTCCCACTGTATCGGGAAAGCCATAGGGCAACTCATTAAAGTTTCACATACTAACTGGACTACAGTGGATCTTTTACTGCTGAATGCAAGCACTCCCCCGACAGAGCTTATGGAAAGCTGTCCATTAATCAGCCGAAAGAGAACCCGAAAGAGTCATCCCTTAATAGTTGCGTTTGGCCCGAATGTGCACTTAAGGATTGCAGTAAAGGTCTCGGATATATACATTGCTGTGAGTTATACCGGGGGAGTTCTGAAGGCTTTACAAATACATGTCAGAAGAGCCTGTTTGGAAAAGGAGGTATGGGATTGTTCTGGTGAAATAAATCCTGGCATGAAGGAGAACTGTATGTTATCCGGTTCAGTCGTCTATAAAGGAGTCCTGCTGGAAGGACGCGAGGTAAACGCCGAGTCTTAACACACCGCTCTCTTCTCCAGTCTGTTCACAGTTCTCCAGAGGAGTGTACGCCATTTTCGGATTCTACGACAAGAAGTCTGTAAACACCATCACGTCGTTCTGCGGGACGCTACACGTCTCCTTCATAACGCCCAGCTTCCCCCTGGATGGGAATCAGCAGTTCATCATCCAGATGCGGCCTGATATCAAAGGGCCCCTGCTCAGCCTCATCGAGTACTACAAGTGGGACAAGTTTGCCTATCTGTACGACAGCGACCGAGGTAAGGCGCGGACACTCCTGCAGTGGTTTTGAATGTAAAGTCCTGCTCTGAAGTTCTCACCAGCTAATATGTTGAAATTCCCTCTCTTGAAAAAAACCCTGCTAATCTGGTGACACACATTTGGGATTGTAGCCATGTATTGAGAAGAGGCAGTTTATTTTTAACAGGTCGTCACCGAAAATTTTCCCAAAAATATTAGTTGCGCACGTGCGAAACAGTAAAAAAAAGAAGCACGCAAGTAGCACGGTGCGGTTAAAGCCAGGTAAAGGGCGTTCGGGGTCATGACAAACAGCTTGTCACATGCAATCAGCTGTAGCACCTCATGTGTTTGGGAGTCGGTTTTATGTAATATCAAGGGGAGGGGAGGCAGTCGGAGTCATCTTTGACATACAGTAGAGATGATATGCCCTGCAGCTGTTGATTTCCACACTCGCTCTGCATGGAGGTGTGATTTGTTTGCATTGTGCTCCTATGATATGAGCATCCTGATCCAGAGGGGAAGCTGCATGTTGCTTCACAGCTAAAACTGTGTGTGATTTAGAGCGGCGTACTGTAGATATGACTGTATGTAATCTTCCGCTATGCAGTGAGGTATGTTTTTATTCTGTAGTGTTACCAAATGAGAATTTGTGAATACAGACGGGTTAAGTTTCACCACATCATTTTAACACCAAATAATGCCGCGCTTATGAGGGCAATGTGTCAATAAATCCTGCATTAATCCAACCAATAACTAATTTTAATATATTTATTTAATACATACTATAATTTACTGCATTACTCACACAAAGGTTTACTTTAATCTATATTTAATGTATACAATAGTGATGTTTTTTCTATGTGGTGAAGGTTTGTTGAGCATTCACAACCCTCAGTGCTCTTTTTCAGCTCTGCACTGCTTCGACAATCAAACCGTAAACTCACATTCACATCTGGGAGCTGCCCAGTCTTGTACTGCTGGCCTCCGGGTCAATGCTTTTACCAAGAAGACAGACACTTTCCACCCATCTTCACACACACACACACACACACACAGACACATACAAATACACACACCCAGGTAGTTAGTAGATTCAAACTCTCTGCTCACAAGATCTATCTTAACCCGCCGAACCCCAAACAGTTAGTGGGCGATTTTAGCGGCTGTCACATTGTGGACTCATTTTTCACCGCCTGAACCTCTGTGGAAACAGCACAAGCATGATTATAAGTAATGAGAAGTATACTATGCAGGATGATGCAGTTAAAATGGCACAAATTTCAAAAAAGAAAAAGCAGAAGTCTTTCTTTGATTGTTTATTCCACAAAAAAATGGGGAAAAATAGAATCAGGTGCCTTTAGGTGTTAACAATAGCAAGGACTCAACACACCATACATATTTTACTAATTACCTGACGTCTTTAATTTGTTTCCATGTTGGTGTATTGGATACTCTGTGTAAGCACAGCCTGCAGTTCAACCTAGTTCAGTCGAAGAGTCCCTGAATTTTGGTGACATAACTGTTGGGTGTAGCTGAATCACTAATTGTTCTCCACTTTTGCTGTTTTTTTAAAATTTTATTTCTGGCCTAATACGCCGTTATTAGATAGGACAGTGGATAGAGTCGGAAACAGGAGAGAGTAGGGAAGGACATGCGGTAAACACCTGAGGTCGGAATCGAACCCGGGACAGCCACTATGCCTCTGCATTCGGGTCACGCGACATAACCATTAGGCTACCAGGGCACCCCATCCACTTGTGCTGTTTGGCAAAGAATTTTTGTTTTTAATCAGAATCTGGTGACTACAAATGACTTATTTTTTACCCACAAGTGCAGGATACAGTGATTTTGATGGAATAGCACAATTTTAATATTAGATTTGATTCCCTTATGAAACAGTACGTCACAGATAATTGGTCCAAAGACCTTCGCAAAGTTAAATATGAGACGACTGTCTGTTTTCCATGGCTTTTGGCTCTTAAACTGAGTCTTTTTGGCATTTTTTTTAAAGAAATATGACTTTTAAACTCACCAATGGGTTAATGTCAAGTCGATCTCCTGGACTATAAGTCAGTTAGTTAGACAGACAGACAGACAGACAGACCAACCTTCCCCAAGACAGTGCATCCTCAAAGATTATACGCTTATTATTCATCAGATGACACATTTAAATAACTAAATAGTCATTAATACAGTGAAAAGGATGTCCATTGTAAAAAACACTGTTACTTTCTAATGAAATATGTGAAACCATTGCAGTCAGACATAAAGAGCCTGAATGCTGTGACTGTGCACCTGTAGTTGCGATCCTGGATAAGATCATGGGCTGAATTAATGCAGATGAAAAAATTATCCCCCCTCAAACTTTAATATTCAGACTTACTTCATATTCAAATCTATTCTGTCCGTATTCTTTGATCTCTTTCATCAGTGATTCTTTTCTATGTGACACTGATAGTGCGGAAGTCTGGAAATAAGATGATATTTCTTTGGAGCAGACATTTTCCTTCGCAGTCTGAAAGGTTCTACACACAATACACTCGCCTGAAAGTGCGGGCTTCTTTTTAATTGCGCTGGCAACATATGAGAAAGTAAAATGGGAGATGGCTGAGCACAAGAAGGCGATGGGTAATAAAGGAGTGTATAATAAAGTGTAATAAAGACGGCACAGCAACAAAGGTTGAGGAATATTATATTGCTGCTTGTGCATTATCTCACATTGCTCTGTCACGCAAGTCATTTTGCAGCATCACCTGCTAATTGTGATTCAGTGGCTTGTCCCCTTGGAGAACAATGCAGAGGGACCACCCAGCACTGAAGGGGACATCTCTTCCACAGATAGAGCTCCATTATATTTTAATACTACTTCTGCAATGAAAAAAAATTGAATTAAGACCTCAGTAGGATCTAGCTGAATAACAGTATCAGATCTTTTCATCCTGTGTAATGGGGTTGTTTGGCTTTCATTTTAGACTTCTTAAGCCCATTTTTACTTCTCATTACTGAACGAAAATCATTCATTATCTATATTTCAAGCACTCTGAATGGACTAGTGTTGGGATCACTCTCCAAATGCACTTCGGAGTTGTTCAGTAGTGATGAATGGCCAAAGATGGCTTACTAGAGCATTTAAATAATGCACTGAGTGACTTAAGGTAAAAGGAAGTGAATCAGCTCAGAGAAGTGGGATCGCTGCTGTCTACACTCGTGTTTAGACTGAATATAGTGTACAGTGGATTAGGAGGGATTTACTGCACTTCTGCTCTGTATTACCTTTAACTCACTATCGTTTTACACCACTTAAACACTCCCACTGCACCGTCTCCCTCTCACATACATACTATGCCTTCTGTTTATCCATTCACAGCATCCCCCCCCACCTCCTTCCATGCACGCCGTACCCTTCCTCTCGTCTCTTTGCAACGCTTTCACCCCCAGCATTCACGGCTAAGTCTTCCCAGTAAGCCTCGCTCGGGCTGACAGTGAAGTCAAACACTGCTCCCATCTAAAATCAGAAGCACCAGCTGTTTTAGGTTGTCCCCATGCTAATGCTAGTGATGACCTGCTGTCCCTACTGTACGCCCGCCATGGCACTAAGGGGCCTGTTGTGCATATTTCATCACTGCATGGCTGTCTAATTAGGTCAGTGTGATCCACTCATTCCCATGGCAACCAAAGTGTAGCGAGAGATGGGGGGGGGGAGGTGGAGAGAGAAAAGAGAGAGAGCGAGCGAGATTGTCAGTGACTGAGCTGGTTGGTAAATGATGCAAGGATGCGTGGGTGTTTCTCAGGGAGCCGAGGGAGAGGAGGCAATAGAGTTGCCACTGGTTATGATGAATTCTATTAGCACGTTGAGACTAATGGATGAACCAGCACCGCCACCGTCAGCTGTTGTCAGTAAGTCAGTTCAGATAATGGATGGATATACGTGGGCAGATAGGCAATCTGAGCATTCTTTCCTGCATTTCTTTAGCTCACTCAGGGCCGATATGTCCTCAGATAGACTTCTACAGGTCATTTCCAACCAGATCTTTGTCATTGTACTTGTATAAGGGAGATTTTTGGTCACCATTTCCATAAAAGCTGCTCAGTAACTATAGTAACAGTTCAACAGGACGATTCCACACCTCAGATTTTACATTCAGCATCAGCCTTTAGCGACAAAGCAGGAGCTGGTGTGGCCTTTATGTGACGAGGATTTTCATTTTAAGAGGTCAAAGACTACAGCTCATTCCAGGCGTGCAATTTTCCTTCATTTATTTCTTTCAAAAGTGACTGAGTTTCCTCCAAACTTAAGGAAACAGCTTGACATTTTGGAGAATATGCATATTTGCTTTCTTGCTGACAATCAAGAAGGTCCAGGCCTTGGACCAGCAACTCACTCAACAGTTGTTCAAAGGATTAGTTCTTGGAAAGCTTCAGCAACACAGTGACTTTACCACAGACTGACGATTTTACATATGGGTATCAGTTTCTCCCCACTTCCAGGATTAATGCTAGGCTAAGCTACCTGGATGCTTGCAGTCACTTTATAATCCTAGTATAAACATGCGTACAGACACGAGTGGTATTTTTTTTTAGAAGCGATATGTTTTTACATATCCATATTTTTTTTCTGACCATCACCATAGTTGTCATTCATAGATACACTGATCAGCCACAACATCATGACCACTGACAGGTGAAGTGAATAACATTGATCATATTGGTACTATGTGGTGTTCTGCTGGAAAACCTTGGATTTTAACATCCATGTTAATGAGACTTGGACACCCAGATAGACATTGTTCCAGAACAAGCACACTCCCTCATGCAAATGGAAATCCCAAATGTCACTGGTCTACCCCCACAGGAAAATGCACCCCACCACATGGAAACAACATCAACCAATCAGGAACATGTGGAGGAACATGACAATGGACCAACATGTTGATGTGACCTCCAGACTTCCTACAGCCCATTATGATCAAGCATCAACAGGATGCAGTGGAACAAGTTGGATTGACAGAGGCCCCACTGCACAAGTCAGAGAACTCAAAGGAACCAGTGCCAACGTCCTGGTTCCAGACCCCATAGGACACCCTGAGAGGTCCTCTTGTCCTTGCCTAGTGGTTCAGAGCATTTCTGAGCACATAAGGGGTCAGAAATGCAGGTTGCATTATGTTATGCCTTATTGGTGTATTGTAGACGGAGAATTTTTCCAAACATTGGCTACAAATGTTGAAATGGAACTATACACAGCCATGAACACATTTCAATCAACTATATGTATGCTATATGCTATATGTATTCCATCCATCCATTATCTATACACCGCTTAATCCTCTTAGGGTTGCTGAGGGGCTGGAGTCTATCCCAGCCAACTTGGGCGAAGGCCGGGGACACCCTGGACAGGTAGTCAGTCTATCGCAGGGCGACATATAGAGACAGACAACCAAGAACACTCTCATTCACACCTACAGACAATTTAGAATAATCAGTTAACCTCAGCATGTTTTTGGACTGTGGGAGGAAGCCAGAGAAACTGTTGAAAACCCACAGTGCACAGGGAGAACATTCAAACTCCACACAGAAAGATCCCAGGCGTCCTAACCGGGACGTGAACCAGGGATCTTCTAGCTGTGAAGCAACGCTGCTAACCACCGAGCCACTGTGCAGCCCTAAATGGACTATTGCCGTTTCCTAATTAGTTTCCTAATGTTCTTACTTTTATTTCCTATGACTATATGTAGCAAAAAGTTTTATAGAAGAATAGAAGCTGAAAATGTACATGTTCTGTTTTATTTAGTATAATGTACAAAATCAAGGGTCTTTTGACATGTAAAAGTCTGTAGTTATACATTTGCATATACATTTTTGTCTTTGGTAATCCATTAAATGATGAAATTCAAGGTAGAGCTGCAGCGATGACAAAATCCTGCTATTTTTTCCGCTCAAACAGAGCCCGTAACCATTTACAAATTGATTTAAGTGGCGCTTCAATTCACATTATGCACAAAGTGGACAGGTTTACCAGGGAGACGGATGTCGGACCTTCACCGCAGTGAATAAGCGTGGAGACAGTAGCTCGAAACAAAGAGATTATAGCTAAAATGAAGATGCATTTGTAGGTATTAAATTTATTTTCCTCTATGCAATATTTATGAGCCTGCGCCTGCCTCATTTGAATAGTTTTGCATCATATTATGCATATGCTCATGAATTCACATACATCATCGCATTGAGTTGTTATTGATCAGTGAGCATGAAGTTAAGCTTTTACAGTCAAGTCTGCGGGAAAAAATGATCTTCTCACTGGGAAACAGGAAGATGTGATTTTCTGTTATTATTACACCTATGAATTGTCGAATAATAAAATAAAATACTGTTTTTTTTCATGCCTCCGTATTCCCCCTTGACCTTTCAAATCCAGGACAACTTAAGGGTAAATGGGAGGTCACATAATTTCCTTTGTTTATTAAAGCAATGGCAGCACTGTGTCTGTTTGATGGATGGCATCATGTTTGTTTCAAACCAGCCCATGTACCATAAATATGCAGGACATTAGAGCAAGAAAGGAAAATTATTAGAACTGTCCCACATTTCAAATGAAATCATGGGCATCAACTCACTGGTAGAGAATGAATAAAACTGTTGCTTAATATTAAACTGGCAACTGACATTGGGGTGTTTTTTTTTTTTTATTATTTAAACACAACAGGAAGATTATTATGAGTAATGTCTTACAGCATGTGATTGAGTTGTTGAATTGCAAAAAGTAACAATTAATAGTTTAAAAAATTATTTTACCTCAAGCCTACTTTTTGTTGTTGTTTTTGTCCTGCACTTTATTATTTATTTTCAGCACAATCCCTGGTCAATCATTCAGTCTTGCTCTAAAAAGAGACTAGTATGGTGGTTATAAAATAAATACAATACAAAATAACAGAATAAAAGCAATGCACAATGCTTTAACATAAAGCTTAAAGCTATTTGTGTCTTTGGAGAGCACTTCTATGAGTAGCTTCAACAGAAATACATATTATTTTTCTTTTGTTCAACATACAGTGTTAGCATTTAGACATACTTACAGCATTAAGTCTCTCTAAACTCCTTTCTGTGTATCAAAATGGCATATTTATATGTTTTTCTTCATGAAAATAATCCCTTCCTGCCTTGAAATGTCTCAGATGTACCTCAACAACGTTGCTGAAATCAAATAAGTCCCTGCTTGTCTCTCCGATCACGGAAACCCAAGCTCACCAGCTCACCTACGACTCTGCTCAGACACTGTAAACCTAATGTATGCCACATAATATTGGACTGACTCAGCCATACGTGTTTGAGCTGAAAACCAATTCTGACTAAGGATAATGATACTCCAACTGTCTGAATGCTTGTTTTTTAATTGGTACACAGCAATTTTTAAGGTGGAAATGCTCAGCCTTGGTGGTGAATGCTTATTTCTCTTATGACGTGTCTTCTAGCATGTAAAACCCCCCATATGGACATGCTAATACGGTTAATAAACACTTGACTTTTAATGAAGGGGATCCTTAGATATTTCTATGTTGTAAGTATAGTTCACAGAGACTAATTGTCTAAAATGATAATTCAACCATAATGCAGAAACAATAGATATTTCAAATTTTGCTCTCGGTGTTTCATTATCTTCACCGTAAATCACGAGGAAATTCTAATTATCTCATTTAATAAGCATCAATGAAACAGGCGGTTGTAACCACGTTATGATGACTTCAGTGTAACCGTGATGTATAATTCATCGGGAGAAAACTGCAAGCCTCCATTTTCCTCACCGCTGTCATAAAACCTCAGCCGTGTCGCATGAAATTGATTATATCTGTAATTCACCTCGCTATGGCAAGTCGGAATGAAACACTCGACCCTTTTATCAAAGCGCTCTCTAACTGCCCTTTGCAGACCAGGGATCAATATCAGCAGAGATTCAACTGTGAAGCCAGATAGAGGCGGGTGATAGGAATATTAGTGCAGATGGACTCTGTACTCTTTGCCTTTACCAGACTGCACTTCAGACTGATGGACAACCGCTCCATGTAATTGAATTACTCAGACGCAGCAGCTGGTCCTGTTCTTCGCTGAATCCTTGCAGTTTGCCGATTTTGGATTAAGGTATGAAGCTCAAAAAGGTGATAGCATAAGGTGGTGATGTTGTCAAGATTGTTCTATTAAATGCGTAGGATCATTTGCGTCTGGTTGAGACATCACTTTATTCTAGTCGTCAGTTTTACTGGTGGGAAGCCAGTAAGGGATTGCAAAACAGCCACGTGGTTGCCTGACTTACTGACCCTGTATGTTACAGCGAAAGAATTTCTCTGACCTTGTGTGACGGCTTTAGACCTCTTTGTCAGTCACTTTACTCTCATGCCGGTGGTGCTCACCTGGGAATGGTTGATTGGTGACGGGTTGGGTGTGGCTGGGTTGGGTGTGGTTACAAGCCTATATGTATGGGTGCCTGCATAGACATACATACGTAGATGCCGCATTGACTGTGGAGGGACGTGCCTAAAGCTCCGCCATCTTGGTACAGGGCTAGCAGAGGCGGAAGTGAATGTAAGTCTACGGAGGTAAGAGGTACTCCACAATCTTAAAATAGAATTATTCACTGAATTTTTGACCGATTTCCAAACGGTTTGGTTTGTTAAAAACGTCACACATTTAGCTATGAAACAGGATGCTTGGATGCTTTTGTTCTATTTATGTCTGCCTGTCCGTCCTCCATGTCTGACGTTTGTAACAAACAATATATGTTGACAACTGTTGGATTTATGATCACTTTTATAGTGCAGACATGTCATTCCTCTATAGACGTAATGCACTGTAGGGGCGAGTGGCACTGTACCAAGATGGCTGCCGCGTAGGCACGTCGGCTCCAATCGGCAGCGGCAGTCAATGCGGCGTCTACGTATATATGTCTATGGGTGCCTGGGCAGCCATTTGTCTCTCTCTGGCTTGCTTCGTTTGGTTTGTGTTTGGTTGGTTTTGTGTTTCTTGGTTTTTGTTTCCTTAAACGTTCACACACCCACACACTGCAAACATTACAGATAAACCGATAGCAATTCACAAGTTCATTTTTCTCACATGTTAAAATTGATTTAAATAAATGTATTATACTGTGAACTCATTGTGGTCTCCACATTTTTTCCATCCTCTTAGCCGGGTCGTGACACCTTGTACTTTTGTCTTTTAACTTATTGTCTACATTGGTAAAGGGGATTGCCGTGTAGAATTTTATTATTTAATATCCATCACATGTTTTATTGTCGTGTATTTGTTTTATTATTTGCGCAACAGCTTTTTCCTCGGCAAGACAATTCAAATGAGTTTAGTTGCTCAGCATAACAGCTGTATTTTTTGACAACTTTCCGTTCTGAGCCAGCGGAACTTCAGTAGAGGTTGTTTTTATCACGAACTTAACTAAATTACTTAACTGAAAAACGCAGCACAAACATCCAGTCATAAAAGCAGCAATACACCATGAAACTTCTGGTGTTGATGCAGCCAAGTGTATTGTTAGACCCACTTTCCTCCCACATGTTGGTCAGGTTCATGGCAGAAACGCTGTGACTCATCTTGATGAGCTCTTTACATAAGGCGCTGAGTCGCTGTAAAACCTCCACAGCGTTGGAATAAGCAGACTGTGAATGCAGCCAATCTGCAATAATAGAAGCTTGTTTTTGAACAGGTCTTGTCTGCCACATAATTTTTTTATTTTGCTTTTACCCTTGGTGGGTTTTTTTTTTGTTTTTTTTTTTTGCTTCTTTGCAATGACTCGCCTCTTTTGTGACTACTTCCAAAATTTGGATGCAGCTTTGTCTATAGTGAGCCAAAAAAAATGGTGTAAGGCCAAAAACATCTCAGAGATTATTGCACAACTAGTTTCAGGGAATTTAACACATAGTTTTAAGACACAGACACACAATGCATGCAAATCCTCCTTAATTATTACTCTTCGATGGCGGATACATGCTTTGATTGCTCAGGAGAATAAATCGAAACCCTCTCAACAGCACAGATTTATACCAAAAATAAATTCAGAGAGTGTTAATAATGTTTTAACTGTATTATGTCCCCAGGCCTGACGACGCTGCAGGTCGTTCTGGATACGGCAGCAGAAAAGAAGTGGCAGGTGACCGCCATCAACGTGGGGAACCTGAAGGACGAGAGGAAGGATGAGGCCTACCGCTCACTCTTCCAGGATTTGGAGAACAAGAAGGAGAGGAGGGTGATCCTGGACTGTGAGCAGGACAAAGTGAAGGACATCATGGAGCAGGTACTGGAGAGGGTGGAGCATTTCCAGAATCTTTCTTGTATACACCAATTAGCCACAACACTATGACCACTGGCAAGTAAAGTGAATAACATTGATCATATTGGTGTTATGTGGCGGCAAAAACATCAACCAATCAGGAACATGTTGATGAACATGACAATGGACCAACATGTTGATCTGACCTCCAAACTTCCTTCACCCCATTGTGATCAAACATCAACTGGATGCAGTGGAACAAGTTTGATTGACAGAGGCCCCACTGCACAAGCCAGAGTACCCAAAGAATCCAGTGCCACTGTCCTGGTACCAGACTACATAGGACACCCTGAGAGGTCCTCTTGTCCATGACCAGTGGTTCAGAGCATTTTTGAGCACATAACGGGGACCAACACAAATTTAAAAAGGGAAATTAAAATTTTGACCATACTAGTGATATAATATTACTGGAAAGCATCTCATCGTGTGAAAACAGCATTGGGAAGTGGAAAAAATGCTAAAAAAGGATGTGCTGTAATAACCCTATTGTCTTTTAATTACTGTTGTCGGACAAAAGCAATATTCAGTTGAAATACATTCATTGATTGGCCACACAAAAGCTGTCACATGGACCCGACAGTCCAGCAGATGTAGAAGAGACCCCATAACAATTATACTAATTGTTCATTTACGCTGTAAACAAAACTGCAACGAAAGGCAAAACAGACGCACATAAACAGGTTATTTTTACTCCACCCTTTTCCCCAAGAGAGCAGCTCATTGATTAGTATTTAAAGCATGTCTGTTTAACCCAAAGCTGGCTAAAATCAGCCTAATTGCCTCTTTATCCGTTTAGGATTCAGAGAAGTTCCTTGCCTCATGTTAAAGACATTTACATAGAGGATACAAGACGTTATTATTCAAATCTGCATCGCTGACAAACGGAGGTGCCAGTCAAGTAGCAGGATTAGTTTCAGGTGTGTCATTCATGTGAGGAACTGAAATGGAGCATGGCGGAGATATTTATGTTATTTTCTCCTTTTTTCTGTTGCTCTGCTGATAAGAGAAGTGGTTTTGGAATTGGATATCTCTGTCTGGCAGTATCTGTGACTGTAAACGCTTTTTTTTTCTGTTTTCCTCACGATAATGGCCAAGACTGTCAGCTACGTTATGGTTGATGGTGGCAAATGGTAATGGTTGAATACCGGGGGGATTTGCATAGTTTTGATTGAACCTTTACTATATTTATGATTGTCTTATCTCTGGTTGTCAAGCTCTCGGTGTAATAAAGAATTACAGTGTAAGTTTTCCTATATAGGGACAAAATATCTTCCCTTTGAAATGGCTGATAGTGAGTCAAATGAAAACATGGAAGAGGAACTTATTTTAGAGCCTTTTATTAAGGTGTCCTGTTTGCCTAAGACATATTGTTTTATTCTAGTGGGATGTTTGCTATGCTTCCGGCTAATATACGTCTGTCTCATAACCCTCCAGGTCATCACCATTGGCAGACATGTTAAAGGCTACCACTACATCATAGCCAATCTGGTACGTTTAAACTACTTCTGCTTTTATTGCATGGTTGTTTTATCACTTCTTCAGTTTTTTTTACCGTTATGCAGCAATACAATAATTCTCTTTTGATATTTTTAGGGTTTCATTGACGGGGACTTGTCCAAAATTCAGTATGGCGGAGCCAACGTTTCAGGCTTTCAGATTGTTGATTTCGAGGATCCTTTGGTTTCCAAATTTGACCAGCGATGGGAAGCCCTGGAGGAAAAGGAATACCCAGGGGCCGACAGCAAAATAAGGGTGAGCTCCAGTGTGCCTACATACGGGCAGATACCCACAAACATGCATTTTTTATTTACAATACAGAATCGTCTGTTTGAAATATCTTCTCTGGCAAAGGTGCCTGAGTTGCTGTAATGTGTTTGTGACCTCATAGTAAATTATGCAGACTCTCACCCGCTCACATGCACACACAGTTTACATTATTAAACACACAAAGATTCTTATGCATTGTCCAACAAGCCCACATACATTTCCCCTTGAGCTAAATGCTATCATTTTTCTATTTAATTTGAATTATTTAATGCAATGCAAATAAAATCGGGGTGATATCATTACTAATTATTGCTACTAATAACTGCTACAATTACTAAAATGTATTTTACCCCCAGTTACGGTCCGTGTACGTCGCGGCCATATGTCTTCTTATTTTGAGATTTCAAAATAAAAACGAAAAATAAACCGCCCTCTGATGACGCACCCTCTCTTGCTGGCTAGCTCATGGTACAACTTCCGGGTCACGGAGCCAAAACGAACAGGAAATAGAGAAATAAGTTTTCCACGGGTGTATTTTAATTTTAATTTCCATTTACAAACACACCTAATTAAATCGGATAACGAATAATGGATGAAGAATTACGGCCCGTTTTCCGTTTTTCATTTTGTATTATCACTGAAAAAAACGGGAAACGGTTTTTTCTTCGTTTTTACTTTGAAATCTCGAAACAAGAAAATGAATGGCTGCGACGTACATGGACCAGTTACCTACAAAATCATTAAAGTTCAGGTTCTTCTTTAGGCCACACAGCTGAAAACGGTTCAAATCAGGGTGAAAAATCCGACTGACATTTACAAAACAGAACAAACTTTAATGGAGTCCATAGCATAAAGACAACAGATAGAAAATGAAAAAGGAGCACCAGCTTGCAACATATAATATGCTCTCTAATTAGGACAAGATGCATTAACATGAGGGAGGATAATGAGCAGGAGTCGTGTGTTTGCTGTGTGTTGTGTGTGTGGTTCACAGCTTCTGAGGACACTTTATTTACTAAGTGGCTCATGTTAGTCAACCTCATTTGCTTGATGAATTTAAGGTTAGAACTCACGTTTGTAGCCTCTTTTGTCAGCTAAGTCTACTAAAAGTTGATCAGGCGTGGTTGTGCTTCAAGTTTATGGGTTGACTTGAAGCTCAGACTGGACGGTTCCAAAGTAGATTGCCTCAAGCAGCTGAGAAGAGATGCATGCATGCTGCTGACACAAGTCCCAAAGTCACCTACAGTGGAGCAGAGCTCGTTCTTGCCAATTACAACCCCACAGATTTGGCCTTTTCTTGCACAAATGGAATTCGGTTGTAATGAAATCCGTACACTCAATACAAGCTGACAAAAGAATTATGGAGGAATCACTAATGGTGTCCTGGAGTGTCAGATCTTTGTCCTCTCTCATCTTTCTGGTGTCCTTTGGTGAATATTACATTACAGCATCTTCGCCTACTGATCATTTCTTGGTATTAAAGTTCAAATATTTACTTCTCTCATAACTTTAGAACTTCATGACTACATGTAAAGTTATATATATATATATTTTAAAGAATAAGGGTTGCAAAATTCTAGATTTTTTGCTATCATCAACAAATCGGCTTCCGGCTTTCCTACACTGCCTGTGGCTCTCAGCTCCAAGTCTATTGATTTCTGCTGAGGACATACACTTTTGGAAAATGAATCACAGATAGAAGGCTTCCTTTTTAAGAAGCCTACATAATTTACCAAAATAGCTGAGCACTGCAGTTTTAAACAAATATTACTCTACAGGGACGACGAGGTGTCGGGGCCTAAAACATATAGAATGTCATTTTGTTAGGCCTTTAAGATTAGAATTAGGATCAGGTTTGCTGTGCTGAGGTGGAGTTTAATATTACAGTCAGGGCTAAGGGTTAGACTGGGAGGAGAGGGATTCCGATTCCACGGCAGGCCATAACTTTTCCCTTTTCTCCTGCTGCAGTACACATCAGCGCTGACCTACGACGCCGTGCAGGTGATGACCGAAGCCTTCCGATACCTGCACAAGCAGCGCATTGACTTCACCAGGAGGGCCAACAATGGCGACTGCCTGGCCAACCCCGCCGTGCCGTGGGCTCAGGGAGTGGAGATCGAGCGGGCGCTGAAACAGGTAGCCCTCCGCTTTTCTTCGTGGACACCCGTCGCCCCGGTAACAGCAGATCTCACCCACAAAGGCAGAAAGTGCTCCACAGCTCTTGCTTGAACGCTGATGTTTTCACCGAGCATGACTTCTATAATTCAGAGGACAAACAGCGGTCTGCCCACAAAGCAAACTTAGCCTCACTCCTGCTGAGAAGTGAGGCTCGGCAGTCGAAGCGGGGCCAAAGTGGATTCATCTTTTATTTTCCCACAGTTTTTGGGTTCCAGATTTGGAGGTTAAACTTGAAATGATTCTGCCTTTAAAATGAAGAATAGCTGATAGCAGATTGCAGTAGAATCTTTTCATGCTATGGATTTATAATCAGAAGTTGTTTACTTTGTCTGGCATTACATAATGAGCATGACCCTCATTATCTCAGAAGATAAACTCATGTCTTTGCTGCACCAGGGGCTCAGGGCTATCATATTGGATTTCTAATAAGAACAGTTAACCAGTTGTCAAGGTCTTTAAAGGTTTTTTTTTTCTTTCATCCATATCTCTACCACTCTGTCTTCTCTATCTGAACTCGCGAAAAGTCCATGAACTCTTTGTAGGAGGCGCAGAGGAAACATTTGTCCACAGCACAGGCTCTATCCAGGGTAGGGTTTTTTTAATGAATAAGATACCAGAAGGTAATATCAGGAAACATTTCCAGTACTTGATGCTGCTACCTAGTACTCAAGAAGTCTGGACATGCATATACAAGATGAAGAATTGCTGCCCATAGTGAATCCATGAAGACCAGATTCAGAGACGCAGCACTGGGTCTGGATCAAACACGTTTGGAGGATAGATAAGCCTTTAGCATCTAAGGTTCCCACAAAGTGTGGAGAAAGTGGGAGGCTTTGATAAGAATCATACTTTATATTTTTGCTGGCTGTTCCTGGAGGGCAGGTCAGGCTTACCAAAAGCTTTCTGCTATTTCTCCGCAAAGTTTGATTCAAAATATCTCAAAGGACGTGCCGAGCTATAAACCCGCAGTGAGACATTGAAATTTTTGGCGCCCAGATCAAAGTGGAAAACAGCAGTGGTCCAGTGTCTGGTGTAAATTACTGGCAAGTATTTCACAAGATATGTTCTTCTACAGGTTGGAAAATCAGTACCTAATCAGTCTTGACTGAACAATTAGCCTAATCAGAACAAGTGGCAGACTCTGTAAAAGTGAGAATGTGGATTATGCAATGGCAGTATTTGCCCTGCAGCACGACATCTTTAAGATCACAGAACCCCCGGTTAAGGATAAAATACACCATCCCGAGGAATGTTTACAACCTCAGAGGGAACTATCAGATTCAAGATGGGAGAAAAGCAGTGACACCAGATTGGCATTCACATCTAGATGGAAGAAAATGCGAATCTATACAAGTGGGTTCCTGAATGGTCGACCTGTGCACATCGGTCTCACACTTCACTTTATCAGTTGCTTGGCAGGCCTGCATATCAAACCGCACAATATGTTGGCAAATAATCTGGCATTTACCTTAGTGTTACCTTAATGTCAGTCAAATACTAGGAAACATTATGGCATCCCTGAATCCCTCATCGCATTTGTTAGACCTTAAGCATACACCCAATGTGTCCTGATAAGAAACGCTGCAAAAACATTACTGTGTTTACATGGAAACTCCCAGGGCCTCCATCTGAATTCGTTTTCCCTTGGTCCCTTTGTTATTTAAGTTGGCTGCCAATAAGAGAAGAGATGAAGAATGTTTTTCAAGTATCTCAACACACGCTGAGACTTTGCCGCAATTTCCTCTCCAATCTGGCCACCAATAGTTTCATTATGTCTTTCTGCTGCTTTGTAGCTCAGCAAGAAATCCCATTTGAAGTCATTTAGGATCATGGCATGAACTTTGAAGAAGGGGAGAGAGTAACAGCAAGCAAAGTGCACTTCTCCGCGATTCCCTCCCACACGCTCTTCACTTTGGGGAACTTGGGAAAAGAAGATGACGGCCATTAAGACCTCACAAGCACCAATCTTGGGCAACCAAACTGTCAGAGAAGAGGTTTTTGAAGACAGTTATACTATAGAGTAAAAAGAGATGCTGAACCCTTCCAGCACTTTTCATTTGCCTTCACTGAACCTGTAGCGATGATCTTTCGATGGCATCTCTTTCTCAAGCATGTCCAGTCCACATGGGCACCGGTTAATGGCATCATAGCTAAGTAGTTATTGAGTTCTGAGGTCTGGATAAGACGATACAGTAAGGCCACATCCACACGAAGCCAAAACGCGTATAGTTTCAAAAGCGTTCTTTATAAAAACTGAGCTGTTTCAGAAAATGTGTCTGTCCACACGAATTCACTTGATACGCCTGAAAATGATGTAAAATACATGCCAGGCCTGTTGGTGGCACTATGACGCCGTAACAGAAACAAGCGGAAACTGGCGGCGAGACTTTAGGCATGCACAGAAATCCGTATACGATGTAAACGTAGAACTGGCGGCGGCAAATACAAGTGGACGAGCTGGTAGGACTCTAGTCTGGACGGACGATGAGGTGGAACTATTAGCAGTACATATGCAACACTATACGGCGCCATTGTTGTCGTCGTTTTCTGAGTTTGGCGTGTCAGAAAAAGAAGCGGACAGGGCGTAACAACGGTACCGTGTAAACAGCGTTTTCAGATCTTTCTCTGGGACCTAGGCTCAGAAATGATCATTTTCAGACCACCAAAACTCCGGTGTTTGATGAACTATTTGTGCGTTTAGGCCCGGGCTCGCCTTCGTGTGGATGGGGTCTTAGTTCAATCATGCATACCCGAGATACCACGGTACACAGTTGGTAGTTCTGTCACATGGTCAATAGAAAAAGTCCAACAACTTCTTCAAAATCCAACATGATACCATGAAATTGGGTATAAACAGCACAACTCTGGTACATTTTGTGTGTTATACACTACACTCTCTTTTCATGTGTCATTATATGGCATTAAAATAACATGCAAGATGGTTAGCATAAGGGGCGTATGGAGGGGTCATTACATGGCATACAATGAAACGCCAAATGCAAAAACTGCCCTCCACTAACGCGCAAAGTGACTTTCCATATCAGGCTGCTGAAACCACGAATTAGTGGCAAATCTATCTGCACCCAGTCAGTTTTCAGTTGTCATATGCAGGTTAACACATAGTCAACTGTGCAATGAAATGTTTTGGACAAGAAGAACCAATCAACTCACTATTCACAACACTAAAAAAAACAAAAAACACAAGAGAAACAACAGTTGATTAACTATTAAAACCCAAGACGAAAACTTCCTGAGAAACAGTAGGTCTTTAGTAAATACGTCATTGCGTAATGGTTGGCATTCGTTAACTTTTCAGGAGTCAACAATTTTTATCATACAAACTGGACAACTCCAGCAGGTTTCATGTTTGCTGTTGTAGTTGGAATGTATTCATGACTAAAAGACCTTAAATTCGCAACAGTTTACACTTACAAATTTCCACATAAACCTTCATCCAGCTACTAGCACATCAGAAAGCTGTGTCCGTGTGGGCAGTCTAAAAGCCAGTTTAATGGTGCCACGTTGTAACTGTGTGATCTTGTGTCTCTAAGGTGCGAGTGGAAGGCCTGACAGGAAACATCCAGTTTGACCAACACGGCAAGCGAGTCAATTACTCAGTGAATATAATGGAATTAAAGAGTAACGGGCCTGTAAAGGTAAGCGTCGTCTTCACTTAAGACAAGACATACAACTTCAACAGTCTAACTTATATATGTTTTGTGTACATTTATGTTGTAGATGAATTGAATGGTAGGTTCAGGCTGTGAAGCACTCCTAGCATTCATGCGGAACAATATATCTGCTGTTGTCATTTCACTGTTGTATTTCTCCCACCAGATTGGCTACTGGAATGAAGTTGACAAAATGGCTGTTACCAAATCGGACGTCTTTTCAAACGACACAACAGGAATGGAGAACAAAACAGTCATCGTCACCACCATCTTGGTAAATCTTATAATGTGTGACTGAATAACTGTTCCACATTGCACAGAAAGTTTTAAAGTCTATATCGTCTCTCTTCTGACTTTAATTAGCTGGTGAAATGGCTCTTAAGGCCACCGGGCACCATTTTTTAAATACCAAAGACAGTATATAAATCCATTTTTTCGCTATGGGATTGTGATATTTTTAATGTCACAATTAATTGTCCATGAAGGAGAGGGGGTAGTTTGTGTGTTGTTCTTTTTTTTTTAATTGATGCACACTACTAGAAGGACACCAGGCCGCTAATTTAATGCTACAAGGCCGTGCTTCCTTTTATGACCAGTTCCTTGTTTCCATAATGAACTGTCAGCCCGGTGCCAGACCTTTGTCTTTGAAGCTGCTTTTACCACTGCAACCCAAGCCTCTCGTGCTTGAACAGCGTTTTCTGTTTTTGTCTCTGTCCTTCAGGAAGCTCCGTATGTAATGCTGAAAAAGAACGCCGACCTTTTTGTAGACAACGAACGCTACGAGGGTTACTGTGTAGATCTGGCTGCAGAGATAGCGAAGCACTGTGGCTTCAAATATCAACTGAAAATAGTGGGGGATGGCAAGTACGGAGCCAGAGATGCAGAGACCAAAATCTGGAACGGGATGGTTGGAGAGCTCGTGTACGGGGTGAGTTAATCTGCTCAGTGTAAGGCATCTGCTTTAAGGCTTTTAAAATGCAGTGTGAATGCAGTAAAATGCAAGGTGAATGCAGTGTGAGAGTAAGTGGTTGGTGGTGGTCGGAGGGGCCGATGGAGCAGACTGGCAGCCTCGCCTCCGTCAGTCTACCCCAGGGCAGCTGTGCCTACATATATAGCTTACCACCACTGGGTATGGAGTGAATAAATAAAGTAATGTAAAGTTCTCTGAGTGCCTAGAAAGCACTATATGAAACCAAAACTTATTATTATTATTGTTAAAAGAGAGGACTTTAGTCTCATTGACAACACAGTGTTACGTACTACACTACCATCATTTTAAAGAGCTGTTTTAATAAAATCTGAATGATTACGTTTATTTTCCAAAGTAGTTCTGAAGTATCTTTAAAATGAATCAAAATCAAAATTTGAATTCCTGTATCTTTTTCCTCTGTTGTCTTTTTTTGCCCTTTGATTTGACAGAAAGCAGACATCGCAGTGGCTCCGTTGACCATCACATTGGTACGAGAAGAGGTGATCGACTTCTCCAAACCCTTCATGTCTCTGGGAATCTCCATCATGATCAAGAAGCCTCAGAAATCCAAACCCGGAGTCTTCTCTTTCCTGGATCCGCTGGCGTACGAGATCTGGATGTGCATTGTTTTCGCCTACATCGGCGTCAGCGTCGTGCTGTTCCTCGTGAGCCGCTTCAGCCCCTATGAGTGGCACACTGAGGAGTACGAGGACGGCCAGATCCAGACCAATGAGTCGACTAACGAGTTTGGCATATTCAACAGCCTGTGGTTCTCCCTCGGAGCCTTCATGCGACAGGGCTGTGACATCTCACCTAGGTAGGTCAGAAAAATCCACGACTGCCGTGGTGCTTGTGGTTTAATTAGCCAAGAATAACTGGCAGCTTTGTGAATTTATTACTGGCAGTGTAAACGGACTTAATTACTTTCCACCTTAGCCACTTAATTAGGAGTAAAGAAGATTTTTTTGCAACATTTCACCTTTAGTCAGCCACATGTATTCTGTCGTTCTGGGGACTATAGTATTTAATGGTCTGCAACTTAAGTCCAGCACTTTGGTCCAGAATGAAGAAATTCAGCATGGACAAGTGAACCCACAAGAAGGATTAGATCATTTCCTGAATATCAACAGGTTGAAACATCAACATTTCAAAGTCAGAACATTTCTAAAGCTGACCGTCAGTCACTGCTGTGAACTTTCAGATTATTTCTAATAAGCTAATGTTATGATAATTACATGCTTAATGTTCATTTGGAATCAGTTGGTAAAAAGTGTTGCAATTAGTCTAATATTGCTCTTTGTTTATGTTTTAGATTTATTGTCCATACACCTTGTACATCTTGGTTTTACAATTCTTACATACACTGATCAGCCACAACATTCTGACCACTGACAGGTGAAGTGAATAACATTGATCATATTGGTACTATGTGGTGTTTTGATGGAAAACCTTGGATTTTAACATCCATGTTGATGAGACTTAAACACCTAAATAAACATTGTCCCACAACAAACATACTCCCTCATGCTAATGGAAATCCCAAACCCCACTGGCCTACTCCTGCAGGAAAATGCACCCCACCACATGGAAACAGCATCAAACAATCAGGAACATGTTGAGGAACATGACAATGGTCCAACATGTTGATTTGACCTCCAAACTTCCTACAGCCCATTCTAGTCAAGCATCAACAGGATGCAGTGGAACAAGTTGGATGGACAGAGGCCCCACTGCACAAGACAGAGTACCCAAAGGATGCAGTGCCAACATCCTGGTTCCAGACCCCATAGGACACCCTGAGAGGTCCTCTTGTCCATGTCCAATGGTTCAGAGCATTTTTGAGCACATAAGGGGGACCAACACAATATTAGGCAGGTGGTCATAATGTTATGCCTGATCGGCATATAATTAGGAAATCAAGTTAATAATTTCTCTTACTAAATGTACTTAGTTAAATTTAGTGTTAAACTTACTGTTATATGTAGATTTAATGATATGTGAGAGTACTCTTGTGCTCAGCAGTCTTGCCAGTAAGACTACAGTCATGAAGTCTGCAGAGATGTATCAACATGTGACCTGGCCTGTCCTTTACATCTCATCCTGATGATGAGAGATGTGTGATGTCAGCTTGACTCCATATCAGTAAACAATGTTATATACTGCACACCCCAACTGTAGGCACACAGTTGTCCGTATTACACTTTTGAACTTGTGTTGTGGTCTATTTGAGTATTACTGCACACTTGATATGGGTATAATATAAATCAAATGATACTGGATCACAGGTTAGCTTTATTTGTGCTGAAACCCACTTTTACTTTCAGCAATGGTTTTGAAAAAAAAACTTAAAAATCTGAAGGGAGGGCATGTTTTCAGTGTTGAGGTTTGATAGGTCTTGACAAGTCCAGTACATGAAAGTCTTCCTTCTGAAGTTGAAGAATCTTTTGGTGAAACTGAATGAATTTTTGAACACAGACAGATAAAACCTACACACAAGTGAATACTTCTTTCTTTTTCTCGTCCTCTACATAACAGGTCTCTCTCCGGGCGGATTGTCGGTGGCGTGTGGTGGTTCTTCACTCTAATCATCATCTCCTCCTACACGGCTAACCTGGCTGCTTTCCTGACTGTCGAGAGAATGGTGTCCCCCATTGAAAGTGCAGAGGACCTGGCCAAGCAGACGGAAATAGCTTATGGGACTCTGGACTCTGGCTCCACTAAAGAGTTTTTCAGGGTAAGAGATATTCTTTTTTCCTTTTGCAACTATGGAAACAACTTTTTCTGTGCGCTCTAGTCTATAAAAAGGAAAGGGCAATCAACGCATGAGCTCTAAGTGTGAGTCTCAGTGGATGCATTCGGTGAGGAAGGAACCTAACACAATTGCAAATGCTGTAGTAGCAAAACAAAAAACACCTCAACCTGTTAATTTGACACTTTGAGGCTGTAAAAAAATAACATATCAGTATCACTTAGAATGTTTGGAATGAAAAATAATGTGACTGGGAGATCTCATAACCAAATTTTACTAACAGGTTGCTCTTTCCTTTGTCTCGTCTCATCACAGCGCTCAAAGATTGCCCTCTTTGACAAAATGTGGCAATACATGCGCAGCGCGGAGCCCTCTGTGTTTGTAAAAACCACAGCCGAGGGGGTTCTGAGAGTCCGCAAGTCCAAGGGGAAGTACGCCTACCTGCTGGAGTCCACCATGAACGAGTACATCGAGCAGCGAAAGCCCTGCGACACCATGAAGGTGGGAGGCAACCTGGATTCGAAAGGCTACGGGATCGCCACGCCGAAAGGATCCTCATTAAGGTGGGTGGAATAGTATAACAATGTGTCCAATGTTGTTATAGTATCCCAC